>CALYDF020007762.1:0-12242 GCA_944474145.2 Dicrocoelium dendriticum | reverse complement strand
ATATATATATATATATATATATATATATATATATATAGGCCTTTACACTTGCCAGGATTAATTCATTCCACTCGGTATCTAGCAAAACGTCTCCGCCTTATTCTAGGAAGGCATCGGTCCTTGCCAGTGGCGTAGCAACTACTTCCGCCGTCCAGAGCCGTGGCAAAGTTTTTGCCCTGGTTTAGGGCTGAACGGGCGAGTGAAGGACATGCAGAGTAAAGTGCACATTAGCCTTCGGTGAAATAAGTGTTCATTTAGGACACTGAGATAAACGTGTTGCAAGTGACCACAATGGGACAATTAAGGGGATCGCCTATGGAGAACGTTTGCACAAGTGCGAAACAGTGTTGTTAGTCATAAAGGAGAATATTAAAGTATTCCACACTCAGCTTATCCGGATCTTTTTGGTATCGAATAATTGACGGTACTAATATTGCCCGATGTTTCACATGAAGCGTGGGGCGGTTCGCTCTCATGCTATGCCATTGGTCAATGTACAAATTTCGTACCAACGCTATACGTATGTCCAAGAACTCGATTGTCCACGACGAGCTGTCATACTCGCCCTTATGACTTATTCTTCTCCACCACCGCTGAGCAACGTGAAAATACGAATGGCAAAGTGTACGTCTGTTGAATTCTCAGCCGCTGTGAGCACTGCATTCGGCGACTACTCGCACCAGAGTATACGTGCCTTGTCAGAATTTATACCTTCAATGCGCACTTCCAGATTGATATTTCGGATGATACGAAGTAACAGCTGACCGGACGGGGATCGTCCTAATGTAGCCTTGGGTCTTTTGATGTCCCTTCTCCAAATACACACCGAGAAAATGATTAGTCGCCGGCCACGCACTGGTCCACGAAACTACCTATACGTGTTGCACAACCGAGGCTTTGCTTAAATCTGAGGAACTTTCAGGTATGTAGACTACCGCACAAGGACTCCTCAGTAAACCTACCGAACTTTGGCTATGTCAGGTTGCGAATGCTAGGGCCCTAATTTCTAGTACCGAATATTGGTTGCACCAAGAGGTGAGTGATGCTAAGATTGTGGTAGCCGGAATGTCATACATCCGGAACGACCGCCCCAGCTAAGGAGGTGGGGCTTTTCTCTACTACAGCAGCGACGTGCAATGTGCAATGGTTGATGATCTGGAAATTCGCGTTACCGCCTCACTTTGTTACCGTCTCTAATTAAGACACAACGACGCATGTCTCGTAGCTGTCGTTTACCCCCCCCCCCCACCCCCAAAACGTCCAATCCGGAAATGGACTCCCGCTTGACAAGTGTGTCCTGAACAGAGAAACGCATACTAGGTACAGCCACATTCTCATTCAAGGAGACTTCAAGCTACACGATCTTGAGTTATCGGCATCACATAGTGTACAGTTCAAAGCAGGCTTGCATGAAGTGATCGCTAGTATTCCCTTGTACAATCGTGTCACCACGCCCAGTAGATTCAGGACAGCAAACAAATAGTCCATATTGGACCTTGTGCTCACTAATGACGAGCTCATGGTTGGCAAGTTATTGATGTATAGTCCATTAGGTCTCATTGACCATGTTGTGATAACGTTCAACTATGTGTGTTATGCAGTGTAGCCATCTGAACACTCGGAACTAACTCAGACAATCGCACGCTGTCACGTCTTGAAAGAACTCGTCGACGCACCTGCTTGAGAATTCTCAATCAACAGTCCCCTTCTCAACGTTTGGATTGAGTACGTTGCTAGACTAAGCGACCTCGTCAACGAAGCATCGGCGACGAAACCCCTATGTCCCGCATATATACATTGTATTCTAAGAAGCAGGACTCAAAAATGCCTAGCGATAAAGGATGCAGCATTGCGTGCCTACAAGGTTAACACCGACTCAGAGATTTGGGACAATTTCCTGACCCATAGCAAACATTGCACTACAATTGTTCATGAGGACAAAGTGACTTAGCAACAATGCCTAGCCAAAAAATTTCTGGCGAGCAAGTAATTGCTGTTTAGGCATGTCAACAATCTTCGTAAAGGGAAGCATAGCACCCCACCACTTTTCACGACAGACGGTATAATACAAGGCGCTTAAGAAGTAGCTTATTACCTGCGGCTACAATACGTCACAGTTGTAGAAATGGCAGCTTCTACCTGTCCTGTAATGTCATGCACATTACCGACTCCATTGTTTACAAATGTAATATTCAACCCAACAGTTGTGCCAAGGAATTTACTCTATCTACGTGATCATAGCTCTCCGGAGCCGACAACATCCGCCCGAAAGCTCTGAAGGACGCGGCCACCAAGCTAACTGAGGAACTGTCACAGTTCTTCCAAAATTTCTTTGGTGAAAAACAAGTCCCCACAATTTGGAAGAGAAACCTGCTCGAAGTTGAATTAGACTTGGATTACCTTCTGTACAGATTAAGAATAAGTTGAGGTCAACTCCTTAGTGCCTCAGTACATTAGGTCCTGTCCTATGGAGGCTGTAGTGACAGATGAATCCGAAAGCGGATACCGTCAAGCATACTAGATCGGAAAGAAATCAGCGCAGATCAGCAATTGTTTAGGAGCGCTGAATGGCAGCGCCCGAGACGTAGAATGACAGGTCGTTCTCAACTAGTTTATCGTAACTGCAGAATACACTGATGTGATTGCCAGCGGTCGAGTACTCGGATGACAGACATTCTGCCTCCCGGAAATTTGTTGTAAAGCGTACACACTGTTTTGAAAGCACAAGATCTGACAGTGGGCAATGAGACTCACTTGATGGTCACGCCAGAGAGACTATTAGCGAATTTGCGATATTACCTCCGGCCAATGCTTAAGGTTGAGCATTAGATGTTTCACGAGAATCCGCACAAGTTTTGGACAGCAGGTGATCGAACGGGTCCAGTCTTTATCTGCGGCGACACGTAGAATATGCAAGTAACACCCCGTTGCGTTCGCACGCTGTGCGACTTCCGTCTGATCCGCGAACCCGAATTCACATATTGGAAACGGCATCTACATTGTACACTAACGGTACATAAACACCATTTAATGGTACCTCTTATATTTTATCATCTCCCTTGATATTCGTATTGATGGATCGGTTTCCATATTCACTTATCTATCTCGACATATTTTTGAGGTTTACACTTCGGAGTACATTTAAGGCTCTCACTTATGTTAATTAATTATTGCTTGCTCATTCTCTTGTATATATATGCAATATGTAGGCCGAATGAATTCAAGGACACGGACACTGCTTTTGTATGGTCAGTTAGTGCACAGAAGCGGCAAGCCGGCAAACTGAAATTCAGTTACTAATACATGTACAAGGTGAGTTTATCATGAACTAATCTTGCTTTCTGGTGTTGGGATTCAAAAGCAGTTGATCGGTGCGAATACCATGGGTTGATGAAGAGGGCGATTGTCCAGATGTAGGAGAAGGCACTGTTGCACGCGGAGGAGAAACATCTGGTACGGAAGCGACAAGCACCGATTGGTGCTTCAACTTCGACGTCGAGTGCATGGTGCCTTAGCAAAGGTAGTCGGCAATGCCAGAGCCACTGCTTAGCCACTGGCGTCGCCATGTGGAACCAGCATCCAGAAGGTGCCGAGCCAAGTAATTATCTGATCGGCGTGGCGATTCTTAGATGCGATGCGACCGCTCCCATTCGATTTACTAACCCGGCTCATTATATCGGCTGATGTGGTACGAGTGCCGCAGATGTAGTTGGTCTACGCGTGGGCGTGCGTGTTGCGTTTTTTGCATTTCAAGTGTTGCTTAGTGTCCTGTCTCCTCGGTGTGAGGGCGTTTGGTGTGACTGTTGACAAGTTGCCAACCTGTCCATTACCCACCACTTCGTCTATACTGGATCCACGAGAGAGTTGGTCGTTGCTGGATCGGACAGGGCGCACCGCTTTCATGAAGGCGCTAGGTTGGAAGAGTGGTTCAACCGAGTGTGGAACGAGCTACGTGCTAGCCATCACCTAATGTCCGTCTGATATGCATGCTTCTCAGTTAGGCATGAATGTTTTTGTGCTGCTTGTTGAAAGAGTGTGGGCTGAGTTTGTTGATGAAGCGTGGCTCACATCCACCTTCCTCCCGGTCTTATTCCTTCGGGTTTGCACCTGATAATGGGTGTGTGTGGAGAACCGCGAGCCATCGTCGGTCCCCATGTATGCGCAGGCATAGTGTGGCTGTCCCAGTGAAGGCCGCAGTAAAATGCAACTCCGGATACTGAAGTCACTATGTACTGCAGTCTAGATCAGGAGAACTTTGGGGGTTGATTGTCAGTGGGACGTAAGTGTTCCTGTGTAGCGCGATTTCCTTGCACTATTTTACACCGAGAGTTATGGGCTGGAAATAGATGTCATTGAATATGCTGTAATGCGATAATACGGATTGTCTTTTGTAGGAAAATGATTGGCATGAAGATCTGCGAGAACAAATGAGGTTTTGCATTTTAAGCTATCTATATCTATCTATCTATCTATCTATCTATCTATCTATCTATCTATCTATCTATATCGTTGAAGCTCTACTGCCATCCAACGGATTTGTTTACGTGTTGACATGTGTTCATGGTGTCCACTTTGTCCACACGCCACAGGCCGTGCCGCTGTGGGAAGTCTCACCTGAGACGGCAGTCCGAAATTTCATCGATACTTGGATTTCCCTTTTCGCACCCTAACACTAGCTCCACGGATAGAAGGCCCCAATTTGATTTTGCACTGTTCCTCGACCCTAACCGCATGCTTAGCTCTTCTCATTAACGCACGACAGCAAATTAACCAGCTGCTAACGGTTTAGTAGAGCATTGTCACCGCCAAATCAAAGCCGCACTCACTGTGACGCAATCGAATAGCCAGTGATCAGAGCTTTTACCGAGCATTCTCCTCGGTATCCTCAACAATGTGAAGGAAGATGTCGGTAGTTGTCCCACAGAATTACTCTTCGGTACGACACTGAGAATTCATGGAGAATTAGTGCTAGATTTCAGGGTAACCAGTGAAGTCTATCCTACGTCCTGAGTTGCACGACTGAAACAATAATTCAGCACCATTCCTCCAACGCCACTGCGATTCGATTCTCGAAACCACCGCATTCACCCCGAATTGCATATGTGCCCCTTCGTTGTGGTACGCACCGATGCGAATCGCAAGCATTTGACACCGCCTTGCGAAGGCCCTTTCAATCTCATCACTCGCAAAGAGACGTATTTCATACTGGATTGAAGTACGCATCGCCTGAAACCAGTGTACGTCGAATTTCAGTCACCACAACAACAGACTATCGACACTGACACTGAACAAGCTCAGCCAGAGCACTGCACCCATTCCACTGATCTGCGGCTCCAGCGCTTCCTCGCCTCCCCAACCAGTACTTGTCACAAACTCAAATACACAACAGCGTACACGTTTTGGACGTGCAGTTACTCTTCCTTCTAAACTAGCTACTCACGTCAGATGGCACAAATCAAACGTTCCTTTTCTTTACTCAAGCTCTAGGAGTCGAAGTTCCGTAGCTGTAACGAACTTCCGCAACGTTACGTGAAAACAGATTTCAGAGCAGTTCACAGCACAGCACTCACAAGCGAACATGAGTTCTAAGAACGAACGGATGCCCCACGTCCCCAAGAAAAATGTGTGCATAACGCTACCATTCAAAGGCGACAAAAACGATAGGATATTCCGATACCATCACCGGCAATCAATGGAAAAGAGTTATTATGCCTCCGAGCTAGTGCTTTTTTAACAAAGTGGCAAGTTGCTGTTTAAATCCAACCTTGACAGCCCAGACGCTGGAGTTATCTCCTCAGTCGTTCAACTGTCTAACCGTGGTAGCGAGTAAGTTACCCGAACTGAGCGTACACTGTCCACAAGGATTTCAGAGCATCTTCCTTGAAACATGGTCGCGAATGGTCAAACGCTGCCTGCCAGTTCGACCTCCCGACACATGCATGGAAGCCCCACGTGTGAAAACCCTCTTGTATCATTTAGCATTAACAGAGCGGCGCTTGCCTGCTTCAGTTCACTGAGGCTTCGGAAATTAGGCCGCGAAACCCAGGTTGTGTAAACAGACCGGGTTTGTCACCAGTCTCGCCCTGCGTTTGCAAGGCTGGTGGCTACATTACTCTAGGCGGAGTGCCGGCCAGCATCTTGACAACAGTTCACTTTGATGGAGGGAATCTCAGCCGAGTATTATGCACTGATCATACACCAAATCACCGATGCCTATGGTAACCAGTATCTACGATTTGCGTCCAGGAACGTATACAATTTAGCCAAAGTTATTTATAACGGCGTGTGACATATCTTCCTACTGTCGTTAGATCTCAATGTACTACATAACGACCGGTTAACAACAGGTGGTCCATCACTGCAGGAAGAACCCACTGTAATCGTAGTTTAAAGCAACCCTTGCTATCCACTAATAAACCTTCGCAGAAACAGAGGTAATCCCAACTGAAAGCCACGGTGTACCACACTCGGGGTGGCCCCACGTTGCTTGTAAAGAAAAACATCAGGGAACGTTAACAAGAAATGTATCAGTGGTGTTGAGCGGATTACAGATCGATTTGGTGCAAACCACGTGTATACTTATTTCGTACATGCTACACCATTTGTCGGCAGTGGTGCAACGTCACACAGTCACTTGCTTCTGCAACAACATAACCCAAAAACAGCATCCTCCTTTCAGTCTTGCTCCGTACACCATCTGGATCCCCTCGGAGCATCTCGGAATATCGCCGCTCCAAGGTTTGTTTAACGTATGCCTTAATAATACTCCGAATGCCTTCGAGCGGGTTCAGTTGCGGAGAGTACGGTGCCAGTCGTGCAAGTCTTCCTGTGCTGTAAGGCTCCTCTTGAAAGATACGCCTCAGGTTGGTGTGATAGTTGGCGCTATTAAAGGAGACGGCTTCCGTCAAGTTGGATGCCATGGTTTCCAGCAATAGCTGCAACCACCGCGCACATTATTCTTTGTTAGAACTGTCTCTTAGGGCAGAATATCCGAGCAATTCATCCTCATTCAGCTCGCAGATCAGGTGCAGATTTTGTACCCATGTGTTCGGTACCGTGCAGTTCGCACGGGTGCCACGTGCGGAAAGTCCTCTGGTGCAAGTGCAGAACAGCTTAAATTTTGTCTCATCTATCCATACCGCTCGCCGTCCTTCCGCCTCCAAATTCATCAATCTTAACACGTAAGTCTTCTTTGGTATTTTGCTATGCATCGTATTCATGGATTCTGATATTGCATGCAATTTCTTCATTGTTATGAGGCGACCGTCTAGGTAGCGAGCGATTGTCCGGACGCTTATGTTCACCAAGAACTCCACCTTCAGTGGTAACCGAGGAGTTTCCAATGGAACCTTAGGTTCCGAGTCCACCCACTACACCAAGCACTCCACGGGACTATCTGACAGGCACTTTCGAGGCGATACGCTACGGTCTCATTTCGGCTCATTCAAGTATAATGTTCTAATCCAGCTTCTACATGTCTTCACATTTTCTTGTACCACAGAAGCAATGCCCTTCCGGTCGTTACCCTCTTCATGTATTCAGGATAAGAACCTTTACATCGGATGGATGACAAGCGTATGTTCCGCTTCTTCCAATCGCGCGTAATATGATCGAGAGCTTAAAAAACCAAATAAGTCATATGAAAGACAAACTTGGTAGGTGAACATTGAGGAAGATTTTCTTATCACGTTGCGCGCTGCGTGCTGTTCCCGTGCAAACAAGCTGGGCGAAAGCATCAGTGAGAACTCCGCTGACCAGAGACGGACCATCGCAACTGTATAAAAGTGCCTATTGCACAGCGCCTATTGCTATGAAATGCAGCTTGGTACACTTATAGAGCGACTATGGGACTCAGCACAACCACTGTATTATATCTGTCCGTGTGGACAAACTGGCTCATCAACAACGTTGGGCAGGGAAATAGGCCAACAAGTTAAACTCCTATCTAAGCATGTGGAGCACAATATCCCCTCTTCACATGACGGTCGGAGGGGCACAGAAGACAGATGAAGCAGCCAAGCCTTATGGATGCATTATTCCACGACCTCACAAATATACGTCCTGGACTGTTATATATCTACATCCATAGCCTTGGTTAGAAAAATTATTAACATCGTGTCAACTGCCACACGTGTTGAATAAAATGCTCTCACTGCGCATACAGTTCCTCCGGAATCCATGACATTCACTCGAAGGCGCTGAATTCAGCAACAACAACGCTGGCCGGACCATTATAGCACATTTCTTTCAAGCATGCTTGAATTTGCAAAATTTGCCTACTATGTAGAAATATGGCCTAATAACACCGATTTTAAAAGCGGCAATCCTTTGGAACCGCAAATTATCGCCCAATTTGCCCATCCCTATTTTTTCTAAGGTGATGGATGTAACCATCGCTGAGGCTTTAGTAGACCAACTGGAACGTCGCAATATCATAAGACCAGAGCAACACGGTTTCTGCCGGCACCGTTCATGCTAAACCAACCTACTGATTGCACGCATTATTTGAACGGACTCGGCCGATAGAGATAGTGGGACCGAAGTCATGTACCTTAAATTCTCCAAAGCCTCCAACCGATTGGAACACCCATTCTGTTTCCCTGGCTGAAAAGCTATGGAGTTGGGCATTCTGCTTTTGGGTGGATCGGAAATTTGCTGCTGGACCGCCAAATGCAGGTTAGAGTATGGAGTGCCTTTTCTGATCCTATTCATTTCGAATGTGGCCTTCCACAATGATGAGTTTCGGGGCTGCGTCTGTTTCTCGTGTTTATTAATAAGCTTACGGGTTGGATTGCTTCGGATTTCTTGCTGTTCCCTTACTATACTTGGAAGTGGCTCACGATCGCCGACCAAGTTGGTCACGATGCACTTCTGCTAGACCTGGGCAGAGCGTTTGCATGCCCACTACAAAAACTGCTCCAATATAATTCGTTTAAGTGTACGGTGGTCCACGTTCGTCACCAGCCAAACATCACATGCAACCTTGGAGGCAATCTTCTGCAAGCGGTCACTCAGGAGTGTGACCAAGAGGCATTAATCTAGACCTATCTATGTTGCTCAGAACAAATATCGGAAAAAACAGGTTGGTTTGCTGAAGAGGGAATTCGTGTTGGTTGATCTGTCTGTCTGTTCTCTGTCTGTTCAGTCGGCTTGCTAAACACATACGCACCTCCTCACTTGGAATAAGCAATCCAGGCCCGGCAGCCTTGGCAAAGATAAGATCTCTCATCGCTCAACACCAAAGTACAAAGAGCCACAAACTACGTCAAAAGATTGTTGCATCTTCCTAATCAACTTATGCTGACGACTCTAAAATTGTACAGCCGCCGGTATCGACGCCTACGTGGCGGTCTACTAAAGGCCTAACTGATTTTAAGGAACCTCAACCACGTCTGCCGCCACCCATTACAACTCAGCCACAGCACAAACTTTAGGGGCCACCAGCTCATGTTCGCTACCCAAAACAGTCGGCTAGAATGTCGACGCAACTTTTAATCGCTTTGTGTGTGTCGGCGGTGGAAAGCTCTCCCTAGTTGCGTTATTTCCGGCCCCACTTCATCTGTGTTAAAAAGACCCTTTAACGTTACCCTAAACTACCTACATTACGAGATCTATGCTGGGTAACTCGTCTGGTGATACAACGTGACGAACGTTGCACCACAAAAATTAACCTGCGTCATCGAAGTTGCCTCTTTTCCGAATCGCTTTGCGTGAACAGTGTGGTGAGTCCACCAAAACGATTTGCATTTCATCTCTTTCTTTTCTATGCACCATTTTGTGCTTTTCATTCTGACCGTCCTACGGGCCTTGCTAAGCATCCGCTTTCTTTGCCAGTAATCTATCATTTTTCTATCAAACGTCTTTGCGTCCGCAGCAATAATATCAATACTTCCCATTCTGGTGGGGATATTCGGCTTAACAAAAGGGTTGGGCTAACGAGTTTGAGCCAAAAAGTAGAGTTGTTCATTTCTTATTTAAAAAATTAAAATAAGCGCACACGGGTATCCTGCCAGCGTAAAACGAATAAATTATCTTGGTTCTTAGGGCCTTATATATTAGCTCTTCCATACAAGTGTCCAGAATGCAGAAATGTGGGACTGCATTGTTTTTCAACCCCACGAAGCATAGGGTATATATACTCGATCAGTTAGCAAGAGCACTCACCGTCAAGTTGTCATCTCGACAATCTCCAGTCCAAGTTTTCTTTAAGGGGATGGAGGTGGCAGGTATTAATTCCTGAATGCGTTGTAATACTATTACTGGAAGTAAATTATCTCGCCCATCCTATTTGATGAGATTTGCAGAGGGATTGTGTGGACCTGTGCTTGAGACAAGGAACGTGACAACTGCAAATATATGGAACAACTCAAACCAACCGGAAATTCATTATTATTTCCAACTTTTAAAAATGTAAGTCGTACTTCATTAAATTTTCCAGCTACAACGGTTTTATGCAGTCTTTTTATTATATGTAATGCTAAAAATCAAAAATAACAGTTGTAATAAAGGAATACAGTAATGTGGTCAATTGGATCCTTCTCTGGTCTGCTTGGTAGGAAGACGAAGCGGTTTTTCTGTTGTTACTAGACTTCCGCATTCTCGCTCCTTCTTGATGGACTCTGGTTGTTTCCACGGTTTCCCTTAGTTTGTTGTATAAAATTAATCACCAGTACTATTTCACTGTGTATTTAGAACATCACTGTGGAGTACTGAACTGTATGTCGAATTCGTGTCTGAACCGAGAGGAACGTCTTTGCTCGGCAACTGGTCTTGTCTGCACGGCACGACCAAACTTGGTGCTGGGTCTTTCTGCTCGTTTGGCCACCTACCTTCTTCCCTGTCATTTTTAGTACAACAGACAACCTCCATTGTGCAATGTAAACACTTCCCTTCGTCTATCTGCCCTCCGTTATGGAATAATGAGTAACAGCCACATGCCTATTGCTGTGCTGCTTTTCACGCGCGAAGTATCCTGAGTACTGTTTGAGTTATCTGCTATATGACATAACACGCACATCGGCAACAATGCACTGGAGAGAAGATTGGTACTCCTCCACTTTGGCGACAAATGAACGCCTATAGGTACGACTTTGCGCAATTCGTTAATCGTATGGTTCAGCAATTGATGAGCTTCAACAGGTTATGAGTTCCCGCAGTAAAGAGCAACAGCAAACATATTTGTTTTTGGTTGCACTAACCTACCCCGTATTTGTGGCAACTGCATCCGAGAAATGAGAGAAAGCGTTATTTCCTCTGTACGCATTTGCAGCAACAACGAATGCAGCTGCTGAATATCGTATGTTCTCAGCCAAGCGTGATGGCCTTCCTCCAGTCCAAAACGAACGCAGCAGTTACCTTGTACTATGCAGTGTGGTCAGAATCTCAGCGCGTTATACCCCGCTAGCCATTACGCCTCAATTGCTGATGCTACTGCCAACCTCACTAGGGATATACGAAAGCACAGTGTCGAATAACTGAAGCGCAGAAAGCGAATTAATTGAAATTCGCGGCGTTGTTTCGCTGCATATATGTCCAAGGCCATCCCATATGGCAATGTTCAACTACACCATCGGCAGTGAGGCAAGGCGGATTACAGAGGTTTGGAATCTTTGTGAGCTTTTGCTAAATAACTTGGAAAATCAATAAAATCAAAGGTGTTTGTCTGTAATATCCCGATTCAAAGGTGACGAGTATCTAAACTACTTAATTCAATAGTCATGGTGACTACTTTGTCCGAGAAACACTGCAAAAGAGTGGGACGCATTTTAACACTGAACTCAAGTAATTGCTACTAGAGGGTAGACCGGATGAAATGTTATTTTGCGAGTGTCTCTAATTAGTAGGAGGTACAAAATTAGCTTGTGGTTTTCCAGATACAAAATCTTGGTCGAGGCCCAGACATTGTTTGCGCTTCATGGAGAGCCATTACGACAACCATTTATCAAAACTAGGAGTTATTGCTCACATTCAGTACGGACACCGTGGGAGCAAAAATCCTTCTGGTGCCTCACTAGAGTGTCCGTTGAAACCAAACCGCTTGCATTGGCTAGCTTGTCCTCCGTATTCTCGTTGACCGGCTTCCTCGACTTGCATTATTTGCCGTCATTTCACCAAGTTGGGTGAAAATGCAAGGTGGCCAATAGATGAGGTGGAATAAAAGCATGCAAAAATTGACCGGGAGACTTGGTCAGGCTGGCGCGTGAAGTCTTCGAGGATGGAGACCCATTAAGTTCCACGCCACT
>CALYDF020007761.1:0-12216 GCA_944474145.2 Dicrocoelium dendriticum | reverse complement strand
ATTCGCTCACCTCCTCAAAGGACTTCTGACAATCTTCGGACCAGTGCCAACGTTTGTCCTTGGTGAGTAACTCATTGAGTGGTCCACGCACGCTGTGCATATGTGGCAGAAATTGACTGTAATGACTGACGAGTCCTAAGAAGGACCTCAGAGTAGGCACATCTTTGGGAGGTGGCATCTTTTTTATAGCATCAATGTTTGACGGATCTGGACGTCTACCGTTCTTGTCAATTATGAAGCCAAGAAAATTAATGGAGTCCATGAAAAACGTGCACTTTTCTGGGCGAAGTCTAAATCCGTACTCTTGTATGCGATCAAGTACTAAGTGCAGCTTTCTGAAAAGGTCATCTGGGTTAGTTCCGACGACAATGATATCGTCCAAATATGCGGCAGCACCATCTACATCTGTTAGCATAGTATCCATGATTTGCTGAAAAATTGCTGGCGCGGACTTAACTCCGAATGGAAGTCGATGATACTGATACAAACCTCGGTGCGTATTTATCGTCAGTAATTCTCTAGAAGCTTCATCAACTTCTATTTGTAAGTACGCATCCGATAGATCTAGCTTGGCAAAACACTGACCCCCATTTAGTTTCGAGAACAAATCATCTGGGACTGGCAGAGGATACTGATGCGTGTTTAACGCTTCATTCAGCCCAGTAGAAAAGTCGGCACATATTCGGATCTGGCCGTTCGGCTTCTTGACAACCACAATTGGAGCCGCCCAAGAAGAGTAGTTCACTGCATAGATAACCCCAAGTTTCTCCAAACGATCAAGTTCCTGGTCAACAATTGGGACTGCTGCGTAAGGTACTGGCCGCTTTGCACGGAAAACAGGAACAGCATCGGGTTTTAAGGACAATGAGGCTTGCAACTTTGTACACTTACCAAGTCCTTCACGGAAAACAGGTGCATATTTCTCTCGAATTTGTTCGATTGCCATTGCCTTGGGGACTTTTGGTTTGTGTAAGTGTACACTTGCACAGATTTGATTAATGGGAACATCTAAGAGGTTGAATCGCTCAATCCAGTCTAATCCAAGGAGGTTCAAATTCTTGTGTGTTGTGACGAAAATAGTTCCCCAAGCGGTGAAGTTGGCAAAGCGACACACATTCAATCTGACCGATCAAGTTTAGACTCGTACCTGATGCGCTCTTCGCTTTATGGTTAGTTGGTTTAATGTCAGGTGAACCGATAGCTTTCCATAAGTTTTCCGTAATGACTGTAATATCGGAAGCCGTATCAATCTGCAGACGCGCTACTCTTCCGTTGATGGTAATAGTGACGAACTTTCTTCTATCTTTAACATCGTCCGTATAGTTAGCGTTTACTCTTGTCGCGAACCTTCGGTAACCTGCTTTTCGAGTATCACATGACGATCTAAATGATGTTTTGAATCTGCAGTGGGTCTCCTTGTGCCCCCGTCTAAAGCACCTTTGACAAACATGTTTGCTGAAAGGACACCATCTCACAAAATGCCATCCTCCGCATTGCCAGCAAGGTGATGGGGGTTTGGATTGTGGATATCTGCTAGGTTGAGCGGTCGGTGGGTTGTTTCCTGAAATTTGCTGGACAGATATATCTGCGGAATGTGCTCTCGAATCTTCCGCCATAGCCGTATCGTGCTTTAAATTCATGATTCTTTGGGCTTCAGCAATGGCGTTTTGTAATGTAACATCTGTGTCGCGTTCCAACATACCAAGTATTCTCGTTCGTATCTCGGCGTCTTTTGGGGACTGTAGACTGCATACTAGTATCAAACACTCGAACTGATCTTCCGTGAGCGACTTCAGTTGGAATTTCCGGCGTTCACGTTTGACTATCGCCGCGTGAGCAATAAGACTGTCATTGTCCTTTTTGCATAGCTTTAGACAATTGTATCGGTTATTGAAAAGAGACGACTGGTTTCCAAACAACGCTGTGAGTCGAGCAACTGTATCATCAAAGCTGAAATCATGCGCGTTGTTTGGCAAAATGTAGTTAATGTCATGTTCAACCGTTCCGAGTTTTTGTAACAAAAGGCGAACTTTAGATGCATCATCGAGACCTGACAACTCTGCCCTGAAAACATCTTCGTAGCGCCTGAACCACGCATCGAATATTAATCCTGAGTCAGGATCGAATATGAACTCATTAACACTACTGATCATCGCATCCGCCGAAGGCTTCCCATTGTTCTGAACGACCGTAGGCTGCACAGATAACATTTGGGTGAGGGTTTCAATCATACGCAGCTGTGCTGTTTCAAATTGCTGCTGTTGCTGCAACAAAATGATTTTCAGGTCTTCCGCTGAAATTGACATCGCCAAAAATATATGTTATGGTTTCGGCTGACCTACCGATGACCTGCTGCTAGCGTGCACTCTGATCAGCCCGACTTCCCAAAGCAGGAGACCGGCGTACGGCTGGCAAGTATATTTTCTTAACGTCCAACTAACGGTACATTCAATTTATGACCAAATCAATAGCCCGCAGCGTAAAACGCTCTCATTGGCTGGTTCCGTCCCATTAACACCTTCCCCCGCAAAAGTTGACATAAGACTTCATTTTTTGGATCCAACTGCATTCTTACGACAGGTCTCCGTAGTCGATCAGTACAGCGCCGGGTCTGGACCTTCGGTTCCTCTGAGACTTCTGTGCGGGATGCATCCGAATTGCTTTGGGGATTAGATGGTATGTCGAAACTCTCTAGTAGAATATCTAACGGTAGTAACCGAGCGCTTGTGCTAGCAGGGATGCTAGTTGGTCGCGGCTGATTGGAATGCCTGGTCCAAATCAAATTACCCACATTAACCTCATAAAGCACCTGTCCAATATTTCTCCGTATCGATCCTACGACCCATTGCGGGTTTCCCGCGCGATAGTCTCTTACTAAGACACGCTGTCCGGGGTAAAAGCGGCGTGCTTGAGTGCTGTGTCGCTCGTTGTAGTACTGCTCCATCCGAACGTTCCTTTCTTGCTCATTAGTACACCTCGGAGTTAGCAGGGAATTCACAGTACGGAGTTTTCTTCCCATTAGTGCTTCTACCGGCGACAACTGGTTTGGTACTTGGGGATTTGAAGTTGATCTGTACACGAGCAAAAATGTATCAAGTATCTCCTGTGTGGTTCCTTCCCCCCGCATCTTTAGTAGCGATCGCTTAAACGTGTCGACGAAGCGCTCTGCTTGTCCATTTGACTGAGGGTGAAACGGTGGCGACCTTAGATGCGTGATACCATGCTGTGCGCAGTATTCGGCAAATTGGGAAGAAGTGAACTGAGAACCATTGTCAGTGACCAAGGTTTCTGGTATTCCGTGTTGACTGAAAAGTCTCCTCAAAATGTTAATTGTTGCACCACTTGTCGCACGCTCCATACAGAAGACCTCAGGCCATTTACTATAGGAATCAACAACTATTAGGTACTGCTGACCGTTTAGGGGACCAACGAAATCAGCGTGCACGCGTTCCCACGGTTTTGTTGCCAACGGCCAGGAAGCTAAGTCAGCTTCTCTCGGTGCCTTACTAGCAAGCGTGCATCTGGGACATGACTTTACTAGTTGCTCGAGTTCCGAATCAATGTTTGGCCAGTAGACAAAACTCCGAGCAATGCTTTTCATTCTGTTAATTCCAGGATGTGCCCGATGAAATTGCTGAAGGACTCTTTGGCGAAGTTCTTTGGGTATGACAATTCTCTCGGCCAAAAGTAAACACCCATTTACGATCGAAAGTTCGTCCATTCTCCGAGAGAGAATTTGTAGCTCTCCGGATAGAGTATCACTTGGCCACTGCGTAGTGTGAAATTTGATTACCTGGCGCAAGAGGGGATCTCGCACAGTTGCGTCACGTACCATGTTGAACGTCACGGGAAGCTTCCTAAAATTCTCCATCAAGACCTGGTTGACCTCTGATTCAAGGGAGATTGCTGCAATTATAGATTCTTCCTGCTGATGCTGTTGTAGCTCCAATAACCGGGAAAGTGCGTCTGCTTGACCTATGTCCTTTGTAGCCGTGTACTTCACCGCAAAATCATAGGCGAGTAAGGCCGTGGCCCAACGCTGCAGTCTGTTCGCGGTATAAACGGGTATACCGGACTTTGATCCAAATATGGCTAGGAGTGATTTATGGTCGGTAAGCAGGGTAAACCTCCTGCCATACAACATTTTGTGAAATTTCTTTATTGCAAAGACAATCGCTAATGCCTCTTTCTCTATCTGCCCGTAATTCTTTTCGGCTGGCGACAGTGATCGAGCTGCGTGTGCAATCGCTTTTTCCGATCCGTCAGCAAACTTATGAGAGATAACTGCACCCACGCCATACTTCGAAGCGTCTGCCGCCACCACGATTTCAAGTGTAGGGTCGTAATGTGTCAGCATAAGGTCAGAACACAGCATTCGCTTCACCTCCTCAAAGGACTTCTGACAATCTTCGGACCATTGCCAACGTTTGTTCTTGGTGAGTAACTCATTGAGTGGTCCACGCACGCTGTGCATATGTGGCAGAAATTGACTGTAATGACTGACGAGTCCTAAGAAGGACCTCAGAGTAGGCACACCTTTGGGAGGTGACATCTTTTTTATAGCATCAATGTTTGACGGATCTGGACGTCTACCGTTCTTGTCAATTATGAAGCCAAGAAAATTAATGGAGTCCATGAAAAACGTGCACTTTTCTGGGCGAAGTCTAAATCCGTACTCTTGTATGCGATCAAGTACTAAGTGCAGCTTTCTGAAAAGGTCATCTGGGTTAGTTCCGACGACAATGATATCGTCCAAATATGCGGCAGCACCATCTACATCTGTTAGCATAGTATCCATGATTTGCTGAAAAATTGCTGGCGCGGACTTAACTCCGAATGGAAGTCGATGATACTGATACAAACTTCGGTGCGTATTTATCGTCAGTAATTCTCTAGAAGCTTCATCAACTTCTATTTGTAAGTACGCATCCGATAGATCTAGCTTGGCAAAACACTGACCCCCATTTAGTTTCGAGAACAAATCATCTGGGACTGGCAGAGGATACTGATGCGTGTTTAACGCTTCATTCAGCCCAGTAGAAAAGTCCGCACATATTCGGATCTGGCCGTTCGGCTTCTTGACAACCACAATTGGAGCCGCCCAAGAAGAGTAGTTCACTGCATAGATAACCCCAAGTTTCTCCAAACGATCAAGTTCCTGGTCAACAATGGGGACTGCTGCGTAAGGTACTGGCCGCTTTGCACGGAAAACAGGAACAGCATCGGGTTTGAAGGACAATGAGGCTTGCAACTTTGTACACTTACCAAGTCCTTCACGGAAAACAGGTGCATATTTCTCTCGAATTTGTTCGACTGCCATTGCCTTGGGGACTTTTGGTTTGTGTAAGTGTACACTTGCACAGATTTGATTAATGGGAACATCTAAGAGGTTGAATCGCTCAATCCAGTCTAATCTAAGGAGGTTCAAATTCTTGTGTGTTGTGACGAAAATAGTTCCCCAAGCGGTGAAGCTGGCAAAGCGACACTCACATTCAATCTGACCGATCAAGTTTAGACTCGTACCTGATGCGCTCTTCGCTTTATGGTTAGTTGGTTTAATGTCAGGTGAACCGATAGCTTTCCATAACTTTTCCATAATGACTGTAATATCGGAAGCCGTATCAATCTGCAGACACGCTACTCTTCCGTTGATGGTAATAGTGACGAACTTTCTTCTATCTTTAACATCGTCCGTATAGTTAGCGTTTACTCTTGTCGCGAACCTTCGGTAACCTGCTTTTCGAGTATCACATGACGATCTAAATGATGTTTTAAATCTGCAGTTGGTCTCCTTGTGCCCCCGTCTAAAGCACCTTTGACAAACATGTTTGCTGAAAGGACACCATCTCACAAAATGCCATCCTCCGCATTGCCAGCAAGGTGATGGGGGTTTGGATTGTGGATATCTGCTAGGTTGAGCGGTCGGTGGGTTTTTTCCTGAAATTTGCTGGACAGATATATCTGCGGAATGTGCTCTCGAATCTTCCACCATAGCCGTATCGTGCTTTAAATTCATGATTCTTTGGGCTTCAGCAATGGCGTTTTGTAATGTAACATCTGTGTCGCGTTCCAACATACCAAGTATTCTCGTTCGTATCTCGGCGTCTTTTGGGGACTGTAGACTGCATACTAGTATCAAACACTCGAACTGATCTTCCGTGAGCGACTTCAGTTGGAATTTCCGGCGTTCACGTTTGACTATCGCCGCGTGAGCAATAAGACTGTCATTGTCCTTTTTGCATAGCTTTAGACAATTGTATCGGTTATTGAAAAGAGACGACTGGTTTCCAAACAACGCTGTGAGTCGAGCAACTGTATCATCAAAGCTGAAATCATGCGCGTTGTTTGGCAAAATGTAGTTAATGTCATGTTCAACCGTTCCGAGTTTTTGTAACAAAAGGCGAACTTTAGATGCATCATCGAGACCTGACAACTCTGCCCTGAAAACATCTTCGTAGCGCCTGAACCACGCATCGAATATTAATCCTGAGTCAGGATCGAATATGAACTCATTAACACTACTGATCATCGCATCCGCCGAAGGCTTCCCATTGTTCTGAACGACCGTAGGCTGCACAGATAACATTTGGGTGAGGGTTTCAATCATACGCAGCTGTGCTGTTTCAAATTGCTGCTGTTGCTGCAACAAAATGATTTTCAGGTCTTCCGCTGAAATTGACATCGCCAAAAATATATGTTATGGTTTCGGCTGACCTACCGATGACCTGCTGCTAGCGTGCACTCTGATCAGCCCGACTTCCCAAAGCAGGAGACCGGCGTACGGCTGGCAAGTATATTTTCTTAACGTCCAACTAACGGTACATTCAATTTATGGCCAAATCAATAGCCCGCAGCGTAAAACGCTCTCATTGGCTGGTTCCGTCCCAAACGGTCTAGATAATCTGCATCTGGCCAGTGGTGAGGGTTTTTCGCTTTCAAAACTTAAATGATGCATTACGCTAAAACCCATCCTAAAAATGCTGCTTCCACCGAGACTGACGCAGGCGGTTCTGATACCTCAAGACTTATATGTTGTTTGACGGAAAAGTGTTTGCATAGCTATTGTAGCTTGGCTCATTCATAAATAGACAAGTTAGCAATTGAATTCCGGCAAGGGAACTTGTCTGAATTACAAAACCAGAACCCAACTGGATGTAACTTGGGACAATATTTGTCAGGTGGACATTGTATTCAAAAGGGAACACAATTAACGAACAATAAACAATTGTTCACAACGCGTAGAAATGCATGGTTTCCCAAATCCCTAAGGATGAACGGAACGGTGATTGTGACAGTTGTTTAAAATGACAGGAAAAATGGAAAGTTCCAGGTTGGGGTGATTCATCGAGTTATTCACATTAGCACATGCTAGTCTGCTCACATCCAAGTAAGGGAGAGTGCTGGTGAGCACACTGTTTGCGTCAATTCTTCCTTCGATGGAAATACACTACGTCGCGCATTGCAAATGGGGTAGAGTGTGATACAACAGTGAAAAAAGCGTTAATGTGGAGGAGGGAATAACGTAGGATGGGACAGTGTTCCAGAAGGGAGAAAACGATTTGTTGTCAATCACGTCGACTGTGGTGTGAGGTACTTTTTAGCTGATGGCCTCTCAGGTTGGTCTTAGGGCTGGATTGCAACAGCTCGCGATAAGTGTGATTAGAATTTTTCAGTATTTGATACACCATTAACAGGTAATCTCGCAGGTGCCGGTATTCACAGCTGTACAAACCTAAGGCTTGCACTCCTCTAAGAATTTTCGTCGCCTTACGTTGTTCAGCTTCAAACATCACATAGTGTTTGCGCCTAGTACCCCAGGCCTAGTTCACGTATTCTACGTGGCGCCTAAACTACGCCTTTATAAATTATGCAAAGACTGACGGCTCGAACTTCTGGAACGTTCTTCGCAGGAGGCCAAGTTGCTGACCACCTCATCCCGATGTCTTCTCGGTCTGTATCAGGCAGCCAAGATCGTCCTGCACTTTTAATCCGAGGTCGCTTTCCTACGCAGCATGTTGTAGCTGCTCTACTCCAAATTGATGTTCATGAGTACACTGATAACGTTTGCTCAAAGCTTTGCATTTCATCAGCTTAAACTAGATCCGGTGTTTGCATGAAAAAGTGTAAGCCCTGCAGAGATCTATTTGTAGCGGCGTGGGCGCTCACCGTCTGTATGTCTTGCCAAATCGTGACGCCATCTGCACTTTGTAAACTCTCTGACTAGTGCTCCCTAGCAAGATCGCTGATGAATACGAGGAATAAATATGACCCTAATACCATTCATTGGGTGCATCAAACTGGATTCCAATTGGGTCGGATATGGATCTGCGGACTATCACGTTCAGTATCACCTGTATCATGTCTTCGAAAATGGTGAAGAAAAATTCGGTGATCCAGGCGCTTGAATGCGTTAGAGAAGTCTAGGTATACGACGTCAACTTCTTGTGTGGTATCGACTGTATTTGTCTAGCTCGCTCTGTTTGGAAACAAGTTTGTGTTGCGGGACAAATTTCGGAGGAACTGTTGCTGCTGTGACACAATAATGTTGTTTTTTTCAAGGTATCAAACATGCATTCCTGCGATTAATCCTTCTATAACCATGACTAAAAATGTGAGGAGCGTGAATGGATGGTATTTGGAAGGTTCAGTACGATTTTAACTACTGAGAATAGCAGTAAATGTTCCCTGTTTCCACCAGGGGAAGTTGCATTTCCTCAATGCTTTGTTGGAAAAATCGAGCCAACGGTTCGACAAGATTTGTCTTGTGCTTTTAATATCTGGGGTCAGACTTTGTCCACACCAGCAGAGCTGTACACACGCAAGTTTAGTATTGTTTTCATCACATTTGCGGCAGCGAAGAATACGTGAATTGAATGAAAATTTTTAATGCTCAAGTATACCAAGATACATACAGCCTTTGACGGGTTCATTTTTTAACATAATAACCCTCAAGTGAAACACACTTGCTCCAACGGTGTCAAAACGCTTTTATCCAGTGGAATAAAACTCTACAGAATACAACTCTAAAAATGCTTATACGGCATCAATGAAGTCACTGTCATTGAAAAATGGTTTGCCAAGTAAAGCTTTTTAAGGTTCAAAATTGATGAAACCCAGAGGGAGCCAGATTTGGTGAATAAGGTGGATGAGGAAGAAGTTGGAATTCGCAGTCATGGTTTGCTTTCTGAGCAAAAGATGTGGTGTGGACTGAAGCATTGCGGTTGTGGCAAATGACGCCTTACGTCAGCAGTCTTTGCGTTTTTCACAAATGTTTTGTTTGAGTCATCTCAGAAGATCACAATGATATGTAGTTTATTTTACGTTAACTACTGCTGATTTATCAGAATGTTTGTTATATACTCTAGCAGTTTAGTTTAACTGAAGCGCTCTCACATTAATAATGTTATCGTATTCCACCGATTTCCGGAGATGATTTCGAAGTGGGGCACATAGAAATCTTTGTATAGAATGTGGTCACGACGCCAGAAACACTTTTGAACAAATTGTGAACAATTGGTTCAGCAGCCTTAAAGAAAGCCGCGCTGTCGTTTGGACAAATTGCAAATACAAATCACGCTTTCCGACAATACCTGTCCACTGTCGCGGATACTTGTTGGAATCACAGCACATATGTATCGAATTTATTACATAAACACAGGTATTATCGCGTTCTAAGGAAGCTGGTTGCACCCGGATAATGAAGATGGATAACACGTCATTAAGTCTGATCGCTCTGGTAAGACAACGAATAGTGGTGGGTATCAAGTCATCAAGTTGGTTAAGCAACTTTGGTGAAGTAGGGTAACACAGATATTTGCTCACTCCACATCGCTATAAGCTGCCACTGACTTGGATACAAGTCTAACAATCTAACCGACTTCCAATCCTTCATTTCTAGAAGATTCTATATTACTTTTTAAAAATCAATCGTCCGAGCTGGGACATTTAGGATATCAACTTCCCTCGGTATTAATACCAAGACAAGAATGCATTTCTTGCATCGCTGCCAAGATTTCAACTAATGTGATACAACGTTCCACAGGTCATTTGATTGTTTTTTATTAAACTTACAGAAGACAAAATGGCCAGCTTAATTTTGCTTTCATGAGCAATGTCGTTTGTTTTCTATTCGAAAGTGTGCACTTCTAAATATACCGGATCATTTGTCCTAAAAATCTGCCCCCTCACCCACAGCAACATTGGCTGTGCTGAGCTGATGAAATCACCTATCAAGAACATTCTATATGAAGCTACAATTGTCCGCATACCAATACTGTGAAGTGGTGGATGTTACGCATCACTAAACAAGGTCATTGTTTTTGCCTGCCTGAATGATATTACCCACTCCGCAGGCATTAGTCATCCACTATGAAGATTTCCTTTCGTCCGGCTGAACAAAAATAAAAAACAGCAGTATATTTACCAACTCAAGCAGCACCGCTGATTACACACTAACCTCCATACATACATCTATTCACACAATGTAGCTTGAATATTACCGGTAAACTTAAAATTGTTATCTACGATTAGCGATCATTCGGGTAAATTCATCATGATCATACAAATGCAGGCTCACCTCGCATTGTTGATATTGTACTACTTGTTTATTTATGTAGCTGGCTGTAACAAATAACTAACATCATTTCGCTACGAGACAGAATGGGCGTTTGTTTTGCTCTGTTTACCACATATCAGCTTCTCAATCCCTGAGGTAGACAACTTTACCTAACATACGCAAGCCTAAGTTTCAATGATCACGCTTTCCTACAATACCTGTCCACTGTCGCGGATACTCGTTGGAATCACAGCTCTTATGCATGGAAATTATTACATAAACACAGTTTTTGTTACATTGCAAGAAAGCTGGTTGCGATCGGATAATAAAGATAGATAACCTGTAATTAAGTCCGATCACTCAGATGAGACAACGAATAGTGGTGGTTATCGAGTCATCACGTTTGTTAAGCAAATTTGGTGAAGCGGTGTAACACGGATATTAACCACTCCACATCTCTATAAGCTGCCACTTACTTGGATACAAGTCTAAATTTCTAACTCACTTTCAATCCTTTATTTGCCTGCGCAAATGATCTTACCCACTCTGCTAGCATTAGACATCCACCCTGAAGACTTCCTTCCATCCGGCTGATGGAAACGAAATAACTGCAGCAACATTACTAATTCACTCAACACCGCTGATTACACACTAACCTCCATACATACATCTATTCATACAACGTATTTTGAATATTACAGGTAAACTTAAAACTTTATGTACGATTGACGATCATCCGTGTAAATTCACCATGATCATACTTATGCAGGCGTGCCTCGCACTGACGAAAATATACCATTTGTTTGTTTATGTAGCCGGTTGAAGCGAATAAATAGCACCATTTCACTACGAGATAGGATGGGTGTTTGTTGTGCTGTGTTTATCACATTTCAACATCTCAATCGCCGAGTTAGACAACTTTACTTAACAAACGCAAGGCTAAATCTCACTATTTATATTTGTTGCAGAGTAGGTCATATTTGTAGAGTTTGCAATGATGTGTGGGCACTTAACTTCCCAGTTCAGTCTACACAATCGAGGGTTTTCCCAATCTTTTGTGTCGGATCAGTTGAGCGTAAGTGTAGTTCAGTTGACTTGTGCTATCAGAGTCAAAATCGGAGACCACTTAGAGGAGCGAACCAATAAATCGGCGTTGCTGGAAGTGGATCGTTATACCTAACGGTAAGTGAGGATGGGAAAATTGAACCAAACTGGTAAGTGCACATGCAGGAAAAGAAGATAGACTTAATGATATCAGTTCTCCGTTACATACATTTACAGTTACAGTTGTTAACCACATGACTGTAGCGCTTTATTACGCAAGTTGCAGTGTAAACGCCATATTAGGCGGGAAAAATATCTATGTTTGTAAGAAACCATCAGGGATGCGTTCCCACAACTCATTAACCGGTGTAAAGATGTTCTATAAATCCGAGCTATAGTTGGCGTTCAGAGTTCGTCCGAGAAGACAAAGTACACTGCTATGTTACCCAATGCCCTAAAGTTTACCAATAGATTACTGTATCCGTGTAAACATCTAGAAACAACGAAGACACAGCGAAAGTTAGTAAGACTATTTGCACATCTTCCATTCGCGAAGCAAGTGGTTTTCGTTTCCGGATAAAAGATATCTTGCGTCAATATAACAGTATTAAGAATTT
>CALYDF020007760.1:0-12248 GCA_944474145.2 Dicrocoelium dendriticum | reverse complement strand
TCTTATCGCCACCAACCCAACCCTGTAGAGGAACTGACAATACTCTACTACATGACCCACGTGTCTACGAAAATGGTAATTCTCATATTACAATAACCTCTTTAAGTGGCAGTATAGAAGTTTCCGACGCAAAGGAATGAGCCGTTAGCCACGTTACCTTACAAAACCAGGAGACTCACCGTGGTGCAGCGTCTGTAAATTTACTTATCTTTCATAAATAAATAAATAAATAAACAGTACATTCCTTTCCTATTACAACCAATTCTTGTACATTAACCTTGTATACTTGTTTTGATTGATAAATAACACACTTTTGAACCACGCGGGCAAATCGACGTGTTCTCTCTGTGTTCTTGTGCCACGGATTTTATGGCATTGTCGGTCACTACGTTCTAACCTAGAGCAATATTCATCTACAGATCTCGTTCCGTCTCAACTGGTTTCACCATCGTCGTTTGTCATCCATCGGAGTGGCTGACGCAAGAGGACTAGGAAGTTTTATGTGGTTGGACTTCTAACCCACGTCGAAACCCTTCTGTGAGTCTTGTCATTTCTGATCATCATTTATTCATCTTTATTTCTCTTTGGGTCCGAGTCCACTACATAATTGGTGACCCCGAATTTTTTCTTAGTACTTCATTTTTTGTAAGCTCAGAACTCCCAATATTCTTTTTTGCACGACTACTATGGAATCCAAACCTAGTTCGAGTACGGTTCCCTGTGAAAACCATATTTCCTTTAATTTACCTGCTTTTGGTGCATCTAATCCTCGCGTTTGGTTCACGCAAATTGAGGCATATTTCCGTTTCCGTAGGATTACTACACAAGAGACTATGTTTTCCTATGTGGCTACTCAGCTCCCTACGGATATTGCCACTGAGGTGATCGACGTCCTAGACCCAATGCCAACAGAATTTCCTTACGATACCCTTAAAGCTGCTGTGTTAAAACGCACGACCGCTTCAGACGAGTCTCGCTTAAAGCAACTCCTATCTGGTGTTGAACTTGGCGACCGCTCCCCATCTCAGTTACTGCGACACATGAGAACTTTAGTTGGTAGCTACAAAGTTGATGACTCAGTCCTGCGCCAACTTTGGACTAAATGTCTACCACCTAATACCGTCCTGGTTTTGTCCGTCCAAGGTGATGAAACTTCGCTTGATAAGTTGGCTGAACTAGCTGACAAGGTGCATGAATGCTTTTTCAAGCATCCCATTAATCAGGTCTCGCAGCCTACTAACGCGTTTGAAAGTACATCTGTAATGGATAGGCTGCAGAACCAGATTGAACAGCTAACCGCCCAAGTTTCCGTCATCACCAAACGTCTTAACCGCCGTCGAAGTGTATCACCTGGCCGTAACACACGTGCTCTACCCTCCAACCGTGACCAACTGAATCGTTTCTGTTATTTTCACAAACGATTTGGGGATGCTGCACGGAACTGTAGGCCGTGGTGTTCGCACCCTAAAGCCTTTCGCTTACAGGACCAACAGGGAAACTCGCCGGCCAGCCAGTAATGGCGACAGCTGCCGCTGGCCAACACCATAGTCGCCTTCTCCACGTGTTTGACAACTCAACCGGCTACCGTTTTCTCGTCGACACGGGTGCCGAAGTTAGCGTCATACCCGTAGGTACACACAAACGCCAACTTTCTCCGGGGCATGTCACACTCCAGGCGGCCAATGGTACGAAAATTCAGACGTACGGTCAGAAACTGTTAACCCTAGATCTGGGACTCCGACGTCGACTACCTTGGCTTTTCTTAATCGCCGACGTTCAGAAGCCCATTCTTGGCATCGATTTCTTGACGAAGTTTGGCATCATCGTTGATCTCGGAAACAGGAAACTCCGTGATAGCGTCACCTCACTTACTGTCTCCGGCAAAGTCCTCGCTATCGACTCGATTGGCATTCGTTTGGCTCTGCCTTCCGACAATAAGTTTACTGCTCTTCTGCGCAAGTTTCCGTCCATTTATCAACCGATCAGCGACGACTTTCAGCCCAAACACGAAATCCGCCATCACATCGAAACTAAAGGCAATCCTGTCACCGCCAGACCACGACGTCTTGCTCCCGACAAACTCGCCATTGCCAAATCTGAATTTCAACACATGATGAATTTAGGCATTATTCGTCCATCGAATAGCCCATGGTCATCCCCACTTCACATGGTTTCAAAGAAATCCACAGGGGATTGGCGACCATGCGGCGACTATCGCGCTCTAAATAACGCCACTGTTCCAGACAAATACCCAATTCCCCACGTCCATGACTTTTCCATGAGTCTATACGGGAAACGCCTTTTCTCTAAAATTGATCTAGTCCGCGCGTATTACCAGATTCCGATAGCTTCAGATGACATACCTAAGACCGCAATCACGACGCTATTCGGTCTTTACGAGTTCCTCCGTATGCCGTTCGGTCTCCGAAACGCTGCCCAGACTTTTCAGCGATTTATTGACCAAGTCCTTCGTGGTCTTGATTTTGTCTTCGCCTATATCGACGACATTTTGGTAGCCAGCGCAACCGAAAAGGAAAATCTGTCTCATTTACACCAGGTTTTCCAACGTCTAGCTCATTTTGGTGTCACAATCAACCCTGCTAAGTGCATTTTTGGCATGCTTAGCATCGATTTGCTTGGACATCACATCGACTCCACAGGTGTACGTCCACTTCCGGACAAGGTCACTGCCATCACTGACTACCCTGTGCCTCAGTCCATAAAGAGCCTCCGACGTTTCCTCGGTATCATTAACTACTACTGTCGTTTTATCGCTAACTGTTCCGATGTCCTAAAACCGCTTACCGATTTACTGCAGCGTAACCCGAGAAAGCTAATTCTGTCACCCGACGCTCTAGCTGCTTTCGAAAAAGCCAAACAAACGCTAGCAACCGCGACTTCGCTGAGCCATCTGAACACAGACGCCAGCACCAGGTTAGTACTTAAAACCGACGCGTCGCGATCAGCCGTCGGAGCCGTTTTACAACAGGTCATAGACAACGAAGTCCAGCCTCTGTCCTTCTTCTCACGGAAGCTCCAGCCGGCTCAACTCAGGTACAGCACGTTCGGCCGTGAACTTCTTGCTGTTTACCTTGCCATTAAGCACTTCCGCCACATCTTTAAAGGACGCCACTACATCGTTCTAACTGACCATAAGCCACTTGTCTACGCATTTAACTCGCCAGCTGATCGCTATTCTCCTCGGGAGACGAGGCATCTTAAATAAATAAATAAATAAATACTTTATCATCCACTACATCGAGGGGCCAGACAACATTGTCGCTGACGCGTTATCCCGCACCGACATTCACCAACTGTCGACATTGTCCATCCACTTAGAGGACCTTGCTGCTGCGCAAATCACTGACTCTGATTTCGAATCTGTTAAATAAATAAACAAATAAATAATTTATTCTCAGTTTCATAGAGACACACCAACTCAGGCATGATCAAGGTTTAAAAACAGATGTGTATCACGACGACACATCGGGTTCAGTCGTGTGTAGTTGAAACGGTGTCGGGAAGAGTTGATATGTGAGTCTAGTCGACTTGCCAGTATGTACTTGTGGGCAGTGGCTTTATTCAGTGGCGAGTCACAACCGCCACGTCGCAGTGTTGTTAAACAGACATTTGTGGCTTTTTATAGGGAGAACGCTTGCCAGGCGAAAACCCACCACGTCCTGCAAAACTGCCGTAAAGCATTTTGAACATGAATGTTGAACTGGCAAAGCCGCTTGACGACTGGTTTCACCTTCGGTTTTTCGCAGGGTAATAGCTTCTAATTTTCTCTGTTAGTTGGACGGGTATTTTGATCTGGGTCGCCATGATTTTTGAGGTCGGTGGAGGAGAGGGACATCGCGATTTTTCTTGTTGTATGTCCAGGTGAGCTAAAGGTTCAATTTTCCGCTGTCCAGATTTTTCAGATGTATAATGTATGGGAGTATGAGGATATGTCCAGTTCTTCATATTGGACAAGGGTTATGGTGATTGTAGGTCGGTCCTTGCGGAGTTTTACCATTCTCCATGTCAGTCCTTGTGGGTTGTTACGTCCGTCTTGGGCCAAAACTGTTCCTCAGTCCAATCCCAGATCTCCAAGATGTCCCGGACCTCAGAGAAAAGGGAAATTGAGGGACAACCGAGAGAAGACCGCAAGAACAGGCATGGAGTTGAATATTCTTAATGTCTTGTGTTATAACATTTGGGCTTGAGACAAAAGCATGTACACTGTGCAACAATAATTATGCAGAAAATGTCTTTTGAATATCCTATAGAGTCATTAACCCTATGGGTGGATTGCTAAAGCCTGCTTAGGGACAAGTGCGTGGTACCAGTAAGTAAAGTACGAAGTATCCGTTTAGAATGAGCCGATACTTGTGTGGGGATAGAGCAAAGAGAGGTAGAATATTGGTAGTGATTGTCAGGTGCATGAACAGCACGTAGTTAGCGTAATCGGAGAGGGAGGGCATAATAAGCGAAAATAAATATGTTGCCGCGGGAGAGTCCTAAAGATCAGTTGGTGGCAGGGCAACGGAAGGATTGGATGCAGATATTCTAAAGGAATAAAGGTTATTGAGATACGGAGTGGCTCCTAACAAGCACTGGATCGTCGCACATGCATGGGGCCAATGGCCACTAGCTACTTCTGAACAGGGATGCCGAATTTACGACGATCGACAGATGGTGGCGCTATTAGAGACTCAGTGGTCAGATGTAGCCCTTTCAAGCAGACGCTTGGTTACTAGTGTATGCCTATAGGGTCGCTGAGTGTATCAACAGGCCAGTGAAGGTAAGTGATAGGTCAACAGACCAGCTGAGCTGTGACACAAACAATCCGAGAGAATGAACGGTGTAAGAAGGGAGCGATCAATAACAAGGCAATGAAGTTCATCCAGTTACCCTTGCTTCACTGTGATTCGAAAATACGTTGTGACATTTCCACCGGTCAGCCGCGTCCATACGTCCCATTGTCGTACCGGCGGAAATTTTCGATCATCTTCATGGCTTCTCCCATCCGAGCATCCGTTTTACCGTTAAGCTCATCACTGAGCGCTATATTTGGCCAAACATGAATACTGACATCAGACAATGGGCAAAATCCTGTATTCAATGCCAAAAGAGTAAAGTTCATCGTCATACCATTACCACTCCAGGGACTTTCTCACATCCAGACGCGCGTTTCAAACACGTTCACCTGCATGTAGTTGGACCATTGCCTCCTTCAAACGGTTGTACGCACTTATTGACTTGTGTTGGTCGTTTCACAAGATAGCCGCATGCAGTCCCATTGCGTGATACCTCTGCCGAAACCGTCGCTCACACTTTCGTTGAATCGTGGGCATCTGTCATTGGTGTACCTGCGACCATTACCACCGATAGAGGACCACATTTCACGTCCACCTTGTTTCGCGACTTATACCGCCTCATGGGATGCAACCACTTACGCACTACCGCATATCACCCTGCTCCTAATGGTTTGGTGGAAAGTTTCCATAGACCGTTGAAGGCAGCTTTAACAGCCAGCGCTACATCCTGGTACTAAGCCTTACCTATCATACTGTTCAGTATACGCAACGCAAGCAAGGAAGACCTCGGCTGCTCCCCTGCCTAGCTTACCTTCGGTACAACGCTCCGACTTCCTGGTGAGATGATCATCGATTCCAGAATCACCGGTGAATCTGATCCCACTTCATATGTCGCCCGGCTTAAACATCATATGAGTCAGCTCCAGCCAACGCCAACGAGAAGGACATCACGCATACCTCAAGTTCATAAGGATTTACATTCATGCCCCATCGTATTTGTTCGCGTTGATGCTGTTCGCAAGCCTCTGCAACCGCCTTATTAAGGGCCATTCAAAGTGATTTCGCGACATGACAAGTAGTACGTCGTCGATCGTAACGGCACGCCTGATTCTGCCAGTCTCGATCGTTTGAAAGTTGCCTACCTGGATGGTTGTTCCAGCTCCACTCCGGTTTTCTCACACTCATCCTCCTCTGCTACTGGTCCTCGTACCGAATGTACTCGTATGCAGCCCACGACAACTACGCCTACAGACTCTACCTGTTTACCACAACCCCCTACAACACATACTCGTTCTGGTAGGGCTAACAAAACTCCTGTGCGTTTCCACGACTACACACAATAATACTAACGAGCGTTTTCCCTTTTTCCAACGCTCTAGGTGAGGAGTTCTGTAGCGCCTGTAAATTTACTTATCTTTCATTGTACATTCCTTTCCTATTACAACCAATTCTTGTACATTAACCTTGTATACTTGTTTTGATTGATAAATAACACACTTTTTGAACCACGCAGGCAAATCGACGTGTTCTCTCTGTGTTCTTGTGCCACGGATTTTATGGCATTGTCGGTCACTACGTTCTAACATAGAGCAATATTCATCTACAGATCTCGTTCCGTCTCAACTGGTTTCACCATCGTCGTTTGTCATCCATCGGAGTGGCTGACGCAAGAGGACTAGGAAGTTTTATGTGGTTGGACTTCTAACCCACGTCGAAACCCTTCTGTGAGTCTTGTTATTTCTGATCATCATTTATTCATCTTTATTCCTCTTTGGGTCCGAGTCCACTAAACAGTTGCTCCATTGCCTCACTCGTCTGCTGATTTATTCATTGGAACTGTAGGTGTCCAGTAGTGGTCAAACGCCTTAATGATATGGCTACACCAGCCACTGATACATCCATTCCTAGTGTCAATTTCTTCGCCAAGCAGCAGCTAGTCGACAGAGATGGCATTTCACTTTGCGGATAACCGGAGCACGCTGGGAGTCGCTCCTTTATTACAATATTCATTCTCTTGGATTGTTTGCGTCACAGCTCAGAAGGTTTGTTGACCTATTCTGTTTAACCGTAGGATCCACTAGTAACTGGAGGCTTCATCCGAACTCTATTGCTGGCCACTCATCTCTCTCCTAGCGCGCCGTTATGCGGCGCTCGTGTTGCTCGCACAACCGCTTCTTCCTGGCAGTAGCTAGTAATTGTTGGCTCCATGTAGCTTGCAAGTAGCCAATCCTTGACCCTCCAGCCTTCAAAATCTTCTGACGCCTGTCTCTCTAAGCTTCGCTCGCATGTTGCTTTCTTCATCGGAACTGTAGTTATACAGTAGTGGTCCATTAGTAACTGAAGGCTTAAGCCGAACTCTATTGCTGGTTACTCATCTCTCTCCTAACGCGCCGTTATGCGTATTTCGTCTTACTCGCGTGAAATATTCTTTTTGGCAGCAGCTAGTAATTGTTGGCTCCATGCAGCTTGCAAGGAGTCACTACTTGGCATTCCAGCCTTCATTTTCCTCTGATATCTGTCTCTCTAAGCTTTTCTCGCATGTTGCTTTCTTCATCGAAACTGTAGGAATCCAGTGGTGGGCAAACGTCTTAATGATATGTCTACACCCGCCACTGATACATCCTTTTCTATAGCCACTATCTCTGCTTAGCAGCAGCTAGTCGCCATAGCCTAAATTCAACTTTGCGGATATCCGGAGCCCTTTAGAATTCGCTCCTTTATTACAGTTATTCTCTTAGATTGTTTGAATCACCGATCAGCTGGTTTGTTTACCTATTCTGGGCCACCGTAGGATCTACTAGTAACTGAAGGCTTAATCCGAACTCTATTGCTGGCAAGTCGTCTCTCTCCCAGCGCCCTGTTATCTGTCGTTCGTCTTACTCGCGTCAACTCTTCTTGACATCAGCTAGTCATCTTTGTCCCCCTGTTAGGATAGAGCCACTTGTTTGCTCTCCTACTTTTTTCTGGGATGTTTTTCTCTAATCGCTCGCTCGTTCATTTGCGTATTAAAACTGTAGGGATCCAGCATGTGGTCAAACTTCTTATTGATATGGCTTTACCAGCCACTGATACATCCTTTCCTATAGCTACTATCTCGGCTCAGCAGCAGCTGGTCGCTGTAGGCTCGATTCAACTTTGCGAACACCTGTAGCTCGCTAATAGTCAGTCCTTCCTTAGAATGTTTATTCTCTTGGTATAGTTTTTTCATAGCTCAGCTAGTTTGCTGTCCTATCCTCTGACACTGTAGTTATTCAATAGTAAACAGAATTATTAACCCAACAGGCACTTTTGACCACTGAAAGCCGGTCCATTATCGCTATCTTTTAATCGTCTCAACTTCAAAACTTAGGCTTCCTTTCAAATCCATTTAACCTAGCCCGCTTCTGGTTTGCTCAGCTTCCTATCTTCATACCCCATGTACATTATAATTATTGTGTCTTAGGTAATCCTTATCCCGTGGTGCATATATAAATACGGCCACATCGTCACTGTATCTTTTGGTTTCCAATAACCACCAATCGTGACTACACACCAACCTTCTAGTCCCAAGTAGAATTTGAACATCGTTAGCTTATACCTCATGAATTTCTTACCGAAATCCTGCTCTTCATCCTTATGCATATGAAAGTATTTTACCCATTAGGCCATGCCTTCTGCGTAATTAAAAACATCTTTAGCGTAATATCTGTTACACATTGTACACTAGTTGTCTCAAATAAATGTCTTAAAGCAGGATTTTGATCCAATGCTAGGTACATTGACTGTCCTTATCGGTCTTCTCTTGGCCTGTTCCTCTCTCCCTTTTCTCTGAGGTCGCGAACATTTGGGAGCTTCGGGATTGAACTGAGGAACTGCCTCCGTCTGGGATGGGACGAAATAACCAGCAAGAACTTACCTGGACCATGGCATTACTTCCATTCTAACCAGTGAGCGTAGCTGGACACGAATTATTCGCTCCCCGGCCAATATACATAATCAGAGAAGACTTCACGTGGTTCTGCAAGGGATCAACACATCATATTGAAAAAAATGTTTAGTTCCCGACATATCAATGGACAGGACCCAGGAACGCAATAGGCAACCAGCCAAGGCATCAGCCAGCAGAAAATGGGACACAACCTGACTGTGGATAGCTGAGCAAACAAGCGTTCAACCACAAACATAGCCAGTTACAATTTGCCATTCAATGGATTGGCGGCAGTGTTCCAGGACGTGGTGGGTTTTTGCCTGGCAAGCGTTCTCCCTATGACAAGCCACAAATATCCGTTTAACCACATTGCAACTTGGCGTATGTGCCTCGCCACCGAATGAATTTACAGCCCATAACCTCACACTGGCAGGTCAACTAGCGTCAAAATTCTAGATAAGTTCGGTACATTAGAACTTCTACATCTGCATATACTGTCGTCTTTTTACCTACTACGATCCGTTGACCTTCGCGTTACTTGTTCAGGAACTCACTCTGTCGGCATATATCTCTTGCGCGTGCTCTTCCATTACCTTCTGATGGATCCCTCAGGATTCTCAATCTATTATTAGTTGAAGTTCCGTATCTCATGACAGCCAAATCATTGTTTCGCATTTTCACCATTGTACAGTTCCAATCATGGACATATGAACAATTTTCTACTGTCACTGTTACAGTTGCTATAAACTGCTTGTACAGTTGTAGATATCTGATCACGCCTCCATGGGCGTGCCTCGCATAGTCGAGAATAAACTATTTATTTGTTTATTTATTTATTTAACTAATAGTCCGTGCCTTGCACGCTGCTAGATTGCGGCTTCTACTACGCAGTCAAACCGGCCTCCTCCACCTTTTTCTCCGCCGTCTATTTGACGTATATGCGTTGCTCTATAAATCCAGTTAGGAGTAGATCACTCAGTATCTTTTGACGCTGCTACCCAGGGTCTTGTGCTGCCCATCCCCCGTTTCAAACCTGGCTCTGATACATCCCTCACTATATCTGTATTATGTAGTCCCGTCTATTATCGCTCCTGGTTTCAAATTCGAAGGCTTATTAGGACGTTCCACCTCCCTAGATATCGAGCGGCTCCAGCTTCACAACAAAGCCAGCACGCACATTGACGCTGTGCTGTCGACTTTTTAAAGTTGTATGCCCCACTGTAGCAGCAAACCTTGGAGTGAAACACTAAGCGTCTTCTGGCAGTGCTCTCTTTATTATCCCCTTACCCCTGAATACTTCCAGCGCTGGCTCTACAACCGTTTTCCTGCTACAGCTTTTGCATGTCGTGCTTTCCGTTCTCTCTCCTTTTTTCAACAATATATACCTATTAGTCCATGTCTGAAACTGTGACAGCGTGCATCTCCTGCTTATTTATTAAGCCGGCTGCTAACAACTCACACCCCAGCCGTCCATTTAAAATTACGTTCCAACGTGAATGTCCACCTTCCAGTGGAAAGCCTAGTATAGTTGGGCGGTACTGCACAAACTATTCTGTTACTACTGGTCTATTTCAGCGCTGGCTTTGCATCCATTATCTCGCTACAGTCCTAGTATGTATTCCGTTATATTCTCTGCTCCTGCTTTTAAAACTGAACGCCTATCAGTCCCCGCCACGTCATACGACAGCGGGCAGCATCTACCTCATAATTAATCCGACACACAGTGCCACACTTTCCGTCCGTCTATTTGATTTTTTATGTTGTAGCGTAGAAGTCCACCTAAGTAAATAAATAAATAAACAAATGGTATATTCTATGTAAAACGAGAAACACCTCTAAAGGCATGATCAAATAGGGGTGAAAAGTTTAGTATCTCGTAGCGCTGTTGCCTATCCTTTTCCGCTGTTCCAGGTCCCTTTTAGAGCCGGCTTTGCAACCGTAGCCTCGCTACAGCCGTATTATATTGTCCCATCCATTCTCGTTGCAACTTTCCTGACACCGTTTCACACCAGCAGCCAGCTATTGCTCTAGCAAGCCATTACTGAGCTTTTTACGTTATTCTTCTCATGAGTCACTAGCTCGGCGCTGCAACGGCATTGGGTTTCATGCAAGAACGAATGATACGCTCCGCTACTGTCAATCGAGCGCTCAACCTACATATTAGTCGCATATTCCAATAATTACTATGCTAGTATGATTGCTTAAACTCACACAGATATAGGAAATAGATTGGCAAAACTTGACTACAAAGAAACGCGAGGACAATCAATCAGATGCAACCTCGTCAAAGTCGGATCACCGGTCGACAGTATTCCAGGACTTGGTGGGATTTCGCCTGGCAAGCCATCTCCATAAAGCAGCCAGCGAACGAGATAAAATCTGCGCCAGACAAACTGGAAGAAAACTGTACACGAATCACCGAACACAAGGCGGCCATCGGAAGGCATGTTCCACACTCACTAGTTTCTGCGCATGAAGATCAAGAAGGCCACCGTTTCGATCTGGAGAACGCAAAGGTTCTAGCCCATGGAAGTAAAACACACGCGAGGGAGTTTTTGGAAGCTCGGCACTCCACAACGCATTCGATCATCGACACATCGAATTGGACGCAGTATAAATAGATAAATAAATAAATAAATAAATAAATAAATATTTATTCTCTACAACGCAATGCACACCTTTACAGGCATGATCATATATAGCTAACATAGTGTGATCAAATTGTACAAAGGACTTGTTTTGCACAACAGTGCATGTAGGCATGTGGGTGTATACACGTATATAATTGGGTAGGAATGTAGCTTGTGTTTTTGAATGCGCCGCAGAAGTGTTGACTGTTTGTCGTCGTCAGAAATGTGAGAATAAACGATGGATTTTCGTGGGTTGGGTAGCATTTTCCGAATATCCACGGGCCAGTGTATTTAGTTTGTGGTGAGGTACATCCGCCGCGTCACAGTGTTGTTAGGCAGACATTTGTGGCTCTTAAACTGGAGGACGCTTGCCAGGCGAAAACCAACAACGTCCCGGAACACTGTCACACTACTGAGGAACGATCGCCAACCCGATCGATTGAATCCGGTGGAACGTGTGACTAGACCAACAGAATTGACGGCAAACTCGCTCGCAGGCGCAAGCAGACAAAGACCACGAACCATAGGGAGGAGTGGTCAAAAGTCAGCTGCCCATCAACCAAGCTGAACGCAGCTCGAAGTCCCAACCAATAGGATTGCTCCGCTCCACGGCCAACCACGGTGGTATAAATACGCACGCACACCACACTCAGCGCACTCTCACTGAGGCTCCTCTACGCTACTCTACGCTATTACATGCCACTCAATTACGCACTGATGATATCACCGCGATTGGTGACGAAACGTTTGAAACAAAATTGCCAAGCTCAGCGCACAGTGCAACAGCCATCTGGAAAACCTGAGCTACCAGTTTTTATTGCCATAGCCACCTAATTCGGGCGTACAACGCTACAGCAAGCTCGTCGTTGGGAATCCTTTGCCTGCCGACAAGTTTGCACACGCGAACAG
>CALYDF020007759.1:0-12239 GCA_944474145.2 Dicrocoelium dendriticum | reverse complement strand
TGTGAGTCGTCTCGACGCCTGCTTACGTTACATAAACCTCGTAGTCTGACTGCACATAGCCGACTGTTGACTGGGATCCGGTCAAGCAGGGCTGATTCAGCCCTGGCACTCAGTACAATCCCAACACCAGCTTGGCCAGTGGCGGCAGCTTCTGGGTCTCCGGAAAGCCGCAAGAAGTATTTGGAGTCAGGGTTTACCGGAGAGGCTATTCTGATGACGGCGCTAGAGTCTTCTAATCTGGTCTCTGAAAGGCAACAGATGTCTACCGAAAGCGTCTCAAGAGTACGGGCCAGACATGCTTGTCGTCCGATCTGCATCAAAGTTCGAACATAAAACGCTGCGAGGATGAGTGGAGAATCAGGTCGAAGAAGTGCTGGAGCTTGGATGGAGTGAGAGGCGGTTGCGATCGCAGGACATTGAAAACCGGGAGTTTGGCTGTTGCTTCCATCAGTTGCGAGACGTGGGTCGTTTGTGACGGTGACCGAAGAAGACATGAGTACATGTGGGTGAAGGACGGGAGGTGGGGTGATCTGTGAGTGAAGGTTGAGCGGTTGAGTTAGCACAGAAGATAGGCATAGCAGGAGCAGTAGTAAGCAGTGTCGTCCATGATTCGTCAGTGGGCGTGATACTACCCGGTTGCCCAGGCTGAAGTATAGGGTTGTCTTAGGGGGCCCTAGCCCGAGCCTTTGATCAAAGATCTAACCTACGAGGCAGCAGGGCGATGTGAGGGCGTCACAACCCGTTGGGAGCCGGTGCTCAAACAAGTGGTTCATACGCCTTTCGGTCCGTGAAGGACCAGGGGCCCAACGCACCCTTAAAGTACAATGCCTCTCAGGGAGGGGCAAGGGGCAGTGACTTTAGTTAGTGACGAGTCACATTCGCCACGTCGCGGTGTTGTTAAAAAGACATTTGTGGCTTTTTATAGGGAGAACGCTTGCCAGGCGAAAACCCACCACGTCCTGGAACACTGCTGCCGAACCATTCGCTGGAACGGGAAAAACCCGAATCACCCAGCTGGCACCACGAGGTTGTTCGGCAAGCCTGCATTTATAAAGCATAGAAAGCTACTCGTACACAAGGCACCGTAACGTGGGGTGTTTACAGAGCTTATTACACAACCAAAGGATGGGGACACATGCAACACATGCGCCTGTGTAGAGATAGCGGCTGTATAAGGCGCAGCTTATGAAACGACGATAGGGCTAATTTCCGATGGCGTTGTACTCAAGGGACTTGCCGTAACGCAACGTCCCTGTTCGCTAGTACTTTAGGTGAGGGTAGAGCTTTCTTAGTCTTTCTTCGCCCACTTTTCGCGGGTCCAGAAGGCTGTAAATGGTCCATATTATGAATGGAGTCAAGAACACCGTCTGACGGGTCATCCTTATCCGAAGACGTAGAGGCAAGATCAAGTTCAGGTGGGACTGGAGCAACAGAATAACAGGAGTGTTTCTTCTTGAGGGGATTGTTGAGCAAGAGATTGACGAAGTGCTGAGTTCTTGATGGATCTAAAATGGAAAACCCGTATCATACTCTGGTTAACCAAATAATACCCATGTTTCCTGCCCTAGCAGTCCCTGCTAGAAATCGAAGGTACAGAAGGTGTAAGCTCATGTGAAATAAGAATACAAACGCATGAAGAAAACCAGAAAAGAAAATCAAAGTATGAAGATCCGAGTTACTCAGGAAAAGTAAAAGGTTTCGTGTTGCCACCCAAGAGCGTCAACTCGCAGCTCAAACCCCTTAACCATAGATTCCTGATAACACTTTCCGAAGCGATCGATCAAAGCACTAGCTGCCATTATCTCGCTTGTGGTTACGGATCTATTCAACAAATCATTGTCTGAGGGCTCATTGCCAAACGACTGGAAGCGTTCGGTGGTGAGGCCGATCCCGAAAGGTGGCGACCCCAGTAAGGTGGATAACTACAGGCCAATTTGTCTTACACCCGTTTTGGCCAAAGTGATCGAGAAGATAGTAAAAAAGCGTCTAATACATCTGTTACAATCGAAAGAACTTCTGACACCGGCACAACACGGATTCAGGATGGGATATTCTTGTGTTACAAACTTACTTGTGACGAGACAGGAATGGTTGCAAGCACTGAACCGGGGAAAGTCCGTTGACGTAATCTACATCGACTTCAGCAAAGCATTCGACAAAGTCAATCATGAATTGCTTCTAGACAGATTAAGGTCGTGTGGTGTCGGAGGATCGTTACATCGATGGATCCATGAATTTCTCGTTGGAAGAAAGTGAAGGGTACAGGTGGACGGCCATCTAACCGATTGGTATCCCTCGACCAGTGGTGTACCTCAAGGTACGGTACTGGGACCCACTCTGTTTCTCATCCACATCAACGAGCTGCCCCAGCTTCTACGGTCGCCGTGTGCACTGTTTGCGGATGACCTCAAAATTTGGCGAGAAATTAATACTCTCGATGACTGTGACATTCTCCAACAAGACCTCGACCGCCTCGCAGTATGGTCTGCTGAAGTCCACCTACCGGTCAACCCGGTCAAGTCCCTATTCATGAGTCTCGGGAAGGCTGTTCACGACCGAACGTACACCCTAGACGGCCAACCACTGCATCCCACACCTTCCGTGAAAGACCTAGGTGTACTCTCACGCTGCGACTTGAAGTCCGTCGACAACACCAACAAACTGTATCGAAACGGACTGCGCATGCTCAGGGCGCTGAACCGCAGCTTCTGCACTTGGTCTGAGGACGTCGCCACTCGCCTCTTCTCTTCCATCGTCAGACCAATGGTAGAGTACGGCTCGCCTGCATATTGTCCGATCACTCGCGGCGAAGCGCAAAAGATCGAACGAGTACAACACATCGCCACCAAGTTGATCCCCAGCTTGAGAGGCTTATCGTATGAAAACCGGTGCATGAAACTTGGGCTCTACACCTTGTCATATCGCCGTGTTCGAGTGGATCTTATCATGACCTACCGTATTTTACATCTCGGTCATTTCCCCATGCTAAGGTCGTTACTCCACTTGCGAGTACCATGCACCACACGTGGGCACAGGTACAAACTCGTGGTACCTGATCTGAAGAAAATCCCACACCCCCTGTGTTTCGAGCGGAGGGTTGTACACGCCTGGAACAGTCTGCCAGAACACGTCGTCGAGGCCGAATCTGTGCAGAAATTCAAATCTTTGTTGGATGTACACTTCGCTAACATACGTTTCAGAGAACGGTTGGCACTTGACAACGATATCACCCACTTGTGACTCACTGTGTAAACAAGCATTTTGTGTGCTACAGGAGTTGCTGAACCATCTCATGATAACCACCGGACGTGTTTATTCATTTTTTTAAAATGTTTTTTTTGATTATCACCCGATGGAGTTGTACAGAATTATTTTCTACTTGCTCCAAAATACAGTATTCAGATGACTCGGTGGGACAGCCGATTTTCGCCCTAAGTCGATCGGACCACGGTTTGTCCAGCTTAAAAGAATGACCGCGTAGAACAAACAATCTAGCGGGACTGAATAGCCAATATAAATGCAGACTAACCTTCCCAGTTAAAATACCGTAGGTTAGAATTAGGCCTCCTCCAAGCCTTCGACAGTGCATTGAATGAATTCCCAAACTAAGTAGACGTGCGCGGTACGTCCGTCCCCGAAATCCATCAACCAACCTAGTACCCACCAGTAAAACCCACTTCAGCTCCATTTTGCCCTAGATGAAGCAGAGCAGACAAGCTTGGCCGCAGCATTCCAGAGGCCGAAAGAAAGTCGAGAAGGCTCACAAAGATGTCGCCCAACAAGATTCCGGAAGAACGGCGTATTAACCACAACATACGGAAACCTCTGTTGGCGGCATTCTTCCAGTTGTCGCCGGTGTGTAAAGTCGAGGAGCGTAAGAAGTCTAAATCAAACTGGCTAACCACAATGGCTAGACCAATGTTGCAGCAAACTAGGTGCATCCACTTGTCGCACCACCATCCGAATAGCGTCGTCCTGTACTGCAGAGCTCTCGGTTGACGAGTATATTTTCGTGCTACCACTGGTTTACGTCCTGTACCACTTCCCAATGGCTTCCAGATGTGTCTCCTGTAGTAAGAGTGTCACTCACCGATCGAAGGCCGTACAGTGCTCTTTGTGTGATGGTTAGATTCATGCTGCTTGCTATGGTATCTGTCCGGGCCTATATGGATATCTACCACGGACACCGTCTCAAGCTATCGCTTTCTTTTGTGATTCATGCAGAGTAACAACCAGTGACAGACGTGTACTTGCCGGTTTATCAGCGCTTAGCCCACGTCCCTCTCTTCCTCACACTGCGTTGCTTGCTTCCCCGGACTCAGTTTTACCTGCGGGTCCTCCTTCCCCCTGTTCTGGATTCGTAACTCCCATCGGTAAGCAAAGTCGTGCTACGTCTCCCGCAGTAAATGTTGCTGCTCAGCATGCCGAGCCTGCGGTCAGGACCTATGCATCCGTGGTGAAAGGACTCGCAACGCCGTCAGGCAGCGGCAACTCAGATGTGCGAGAAGCGAAGCCAAAAGCAAAATCTGGTATCAAAGCCAAGCCCTCTCCGCAATTGGAGATTAAAAAAGTTCTTGATAGACTTACTTAGTTTGAGAATTTGGTTAAGGACACATCGATTTCTCCTAAGCAGCAGACATCTAGGGACTCCCATCGCCCCTCTCGTGACCGTTGCCTTATAGTGGTAAATGCGCCTGAGTCCTCTAAATCTACGCCAGCTGAAAGGATCCTAGATGATGAAGCGCTTTTAATAAGGATGATTGTACAGTTGTTTGATGAAGGTGAACAGAGGATAAATGTTGCTTCTGCCTTTCGCATTGGCAGGAAGCAGGAGGACTCTACAAAGTCTCGCCCTCTCAAGGTCGTATGCCAAAACGAAGATGTATGCAGTCGCATCCTCCGACGAACTTCACGTCTCAAAGGAGAATCGTTTTGTGTTCTGAGAGAACTGTCCCCTGAGGATCGAATAAAAATGAAGAGTGTAGTTGATGAACTTCGAACCCGCCGGGCAATAGTGAGACGGACCATCACATCATGATTTTTCGAGTGGTTCGGAAAACTCCTAGAAGTCGCTGAGGACCCATCCTGGTCCCACCTGGACAGCAAGGTCAAAGAACAGTTTGAGTGTGTTGTCCGCTAATGTGCGCAGTTTACGGAACAAATTGGACGAGGTTCAACTTCTTGCCATCGATAATCACCTTGACTTGATGGCTTCCATTGAGACGTGGCTGTCCCCGGACACCCGTGACTCGGAAGTATATATCCCTGGATATCACTTCTCCCGGACTGATGGCCACGGACCGAGGTCAGGCGGTGGAGTTATACTCTATAGGAGGGCGGACCTCAAGGCACATTTACTTGAGGATACTTGTGATATAGTGGCTTCGAAGCTCTGTGGTGTATTCATGATCGGTGTAGATCGCTCCTGGTATATGTCGCCTACAGATCTCCCTTGGGTTCAGGAACTCTTGCTGGATGCAAATAAATCGCATGCCAAAGGTAAGGACTGCTTAATTGTTGGAGACTTCAATGAACCTGGTAGTGAGGGACCTGCCTTATAGTGGTCTTCTTTCTGACTCTTTTGATGTTCTTCTCCTTCAGACCGTTCTCGATCGTAACTGGTTTCAGCATGTATTTTAAACCACTTGGTTGTTCTCAGGTCACACGCCGCACATTCTTGATCTAATGCTCTCCCCGATGCCGTCAGATATCATCGACCTGGTTGTTAAGCAACCTATTGGTAGTGATCACTGTGCTGTTTCCTTCCAATGGGCAGGTCGATTTTCCATTCATGACGAAGGCGATTTCCGGCGTAATTTCTGGCGAGTCGATCCGCATCATCATCATCAACAGCAGTACATCAGCCATTTGAACTGATGCTTCGCTGCCATACAACCATGAGGACCTATGAAATAAAGAATAAGAAGAGGGAGAGAAGGGGGACTTACCTGAAAACCTTAATGCCCTAAGCAAACATTCTGGGTCAAGGCGCCTACACCTTGTGTAGGCAACATTCCGTCACAAACAGCTGACTATCGTGCAAAGATAAGGCGGCATCGGCGAGACAGCTTCCTTGCGGCTTTCACTGCCACACGTCATAATCAGCCATTACCCTGCAGATAACTCAGCACCAAACACACTTTAAACAGACAATCCGATTAGGAGACGGCAGCAGACGCGCCACTGGTGTCGGTTGCGAGCCATGTCTTGTAAAGTCTCGAGCCAAGCACAAGGTGAGTCACGTGGACTCCAACCCGGAAGGCGAGACGGACCAACGGCACCTAGTTTGGTCGTCAGTGACTTCATTTCCCGCTGCCAAGTCAACTTCTGTCCACCTCGAGCCTTGCGCCATCCGACACCTGGTAGACTGAACAAGGCCCTCCTAGGTAAGCGGTGACCAGGCATGCGTAGCATGTGCCCGAGCCAACGCAACTTATTCAGTGTTATCTGTTGTTCTAGGGAGCTAGCATGATTATCACCACTTTGTATTCGCCTACGCACGTCATCGTTGCGGACACGCTGGTGCCATCCGACACCAGCAATGCTTCGCAAACAACGATGATCAAAGACTTGAAGGCGCCTCAGATCTTCAGACCGAAGGGGCCAAGTCTCACTACCATACAGCAGAACGGCCCTCACTGTGGCCTTGTATACACGGCCTTTCAGACGAAGGGAAACTCCCTTCTGTCGCCAAAGATGCCGCAGGTTCAAGAAGGCAGCTCTGGCCTTTGCAATGCGTGAGCTCACGTCAGTTTCTATGTGCCCATCATTGCTGATGCAGCTGCCAAGATAAGTGAATTGATCAACCACCTCGAGTTCCTCGTTAGCAAGCGTCAAGGGGTCATCAAGTGGCTGGTGGTCCTGCAGCAACACTTTGCACTTTGAAGGTACGAAGTGCATACCAAATAATGGGACCACTCTGGATAGGCTATTCAGGGTTGATTGTGCCGCCACAACATTGTCGAAAAGCAAGACGATATCGTCCGCATAATCTAGATCAACTAACCTTTCACCAGGCAGCACTTCAACGCCTACATCGTGAGATTCCGCAAGGGAACACTCCATGATAGAATCTACGACGAAATTGAACAAAAACGGGGAAATCGGACAACCCTGACGAACGCCACTTGTAGTTGAAAAGCTATCCGATAGGACACCAAAGACCCTAACGCGGCCTGTAGTGTTCGAGTATAGAGCACGAAGGATGTTCACATATTTCGTGGGAACACCTTTCCGCGCAAGTATTTCGAACAGAATCGATCGATCGACTGAATCGAACGCACTCTTGAAATCGAGGAACACAGCTATTGTCGGTCTGCGGTATGCGTGGCGCTGCTCTAGCACCTGCCGCAAAGTAAATATGTGGTCTATACAGCCACGTCCTGGGCGAAAACCGGCCTGCTCTTCCCTAATCCGAGATTCCCGTTCTGCAGTGAGGTGACGAACGATAATCGAGGCCAGTAATTTTGTCACAACTGGCGTTAGGCTAATACCCCTGTGGTTCGCACAGTCTGTGCGACTGCCCTTTTTGTATATTGCCACTATAATCGATTCGCTCCAATTAGCCGGCACACTCTTCGTTCCAGATACGTTCGAATAGGGAGGTCAGTGCCATGCAGAGGACCTCACCTCCATCCTTAAATAGTGCAGGTGGGAGGGAATCCGGGCCAGCGGCACGAAAACGATTGAGGGCTGTGATCGCGTTTCGGACCTCGGCCTCCGACGAAGGCCTATCCGCAGCATCTGCAGGAGGCTGCCTCTAACATGGACTGGACCATTCCTCATTTTTGAGTGTTGACGATGCTTGGACTCACTTTTACTCCAAAATGATGCCGCTAATCAACCAGGTTGTTCCCCTTTCTAAAAAATGAGGACCAACAATAGGTCATCCTTGGATCGATAAACAGTTGAGGTCTCTGATGAAAAAAGGCGCAAATTATGGGACCGATTCAAGCGTACACAATCGACGGCCGACAACTTGGAATACAAAATGCTTAGAAATCCCTGCATCCTGAAGAAACGAGAGAATCGCCAAAACTACGAGTTTCAATTGGCTGTGCAATCCAGGTGCTCCCGCAAAATGTTCTCATATCTGTAAAGGGGCACCAAAGGTGGTAATGGCATTCCGTCTCTGTATTCTAGTAAACACGCTGCCTTACTTCATGAGGATACTGCGAAAGCGAATCTCTAAGCTCAACAGCATTCATCCGTTTTCACAAATGAAACTGCGTTTTCTGACGTCATACTCCCGTGCTCATCTTTGCTGGATCATCTTGAGATCAGTACGGAAACTGTTACTCAATTCCTTCTCCAGTTAGATCCGAACACCTCGCCTGGTCCTGATGGCCTGCACCCACTGTTTCTCAAGACCGTGGCTAAGTACACTGCAGCCCCAGCTTGTCATGTGTTTCGTTGCTCTATTGAATCCGGACGCCTTCCATCAGCCTGGAAGCTGGGCATTGTCAAGCCCATATTTAAAGGAGCGAATCGCCAAAACCCAGCAAACTATCGTCCCGTTTGCCTAACATCAGTAATGTGTAAAATTATGGAACGGATTCTCAAGGGAGCTCTCAGCCTTTACTTCGACGACCGGAGTGTGATTTCTACTGCTCAGCATGGCTTTCGTAAGTCACGCTCGTGTACCACCAATTTGTTAGTTGCCAGAGAGAAATGGGCGAACTCACTGGATGCGGGCAAACGTATGGACATTATCTACGTTGATTTCAGCAAAGCGTTTGACAAAGTTCCTCACGAGCGGCTTTTGTTCAAACTTCAAGCAATTGGTGTCTGGGAAGGTTTTGTCGTGGATCTCGGATTTCCTTTCAAACCGAGTTATGCGAGTTAAGGTCAATGATACGTATTCACCCTCCGTTCTTATGAGCAGTGGCGTTCCTCAGGGCTCTGTTCTTGGACCAGAGTTGTTCAAATTCTTCATTAACGACCTTCCTTCAACTCTCCGGACCGAATGCTTGATCTATGCTGACGATTTGAAGTTATGGATGGAGGTAACCAGCGCTGAGGATGCTGAGCGCCTCCAAAATACAATGGATCGGCTGCACGATTGGTCACTTAAATGGCAGTTGCCTATAAATCGCGATAAATGTTCTGTACTCCCCATTGGTGCTACTGAACCATTCGGTGTTTACCACCTTGGTGGTTATTTGCTTAATAATGTGAAACAGGAAAGAGACCTTGGTGTTATTGTATGCTGTGATCTAGAAACCACCCAAGGTATTTTGAGGAAGGTTGCTGTGGTTAACAGACTGCTGTGTTCTATCCGAAGAGCCTTCTCACGATTGACGCCGGAGATCTTCAGACTTATCTTTTCCTCCCATGTGCGTCCAATCCTCGAATATGGATTACCCGCAGTTCATCCACTTACAAAGCTTGAGCATGGCTTGATTGGAAAAGTTCAGCGACGCGGTTCTAAGTACATCTTTGAGTTCCGACACCTGCCATATCACATTTGTCTCCAGCATATGAATATGTTCTCCCTGAAATATCGGCGTCGCTGAGGCGATCTGATCTACGCTCGGCGCATCCTGCGAGGCGAGATGGGAAACGAGCTCCAAGGTTTCTTCCAGATTAACACGGAGTGTTCGACTCGGGGCCACTGCTGGAAACCGTTTAAACGTAGGAGACTCAGGCTTCGCTCTGATTTCACACTATCGACTCGTGTGGTAAACGACTGGAACTGCTTGCTTAATTCCGTCGTCAACGCGCATACGAAGGAATGTTTTAAACGATTGTTGGATTCATACTTCTTGAATTTGCAAGGATCTCGTTGTCTCTTATGTAACTGTACCAATCTAATCAAGTTCTCTCAGACGGCACAAGATTACGCGCATTACAAAGAGGCTAGAAATTTATGTACCCTGAGAAAGCGCGAGAAGCGAGAATTATATGAGCAGCATCTGGCCGAGCAATCTGTGGTTAAGCCGAAAAAGCTTTTCGCATACTTAAAAAGAAGCACCAAAGCTGGCAACGGTATACCCGCATTGTATTCAAGCAAAGAGGACACCATGCTTCATGATGACATGGCGAAAGCTTGTCTACTAGCTTCGCAATACTCTTCTGTGTATACGACGGAGGCGCCATTAGCTGTTGAGGACACTTCCTATCACCCCTCTCCATTAGAGCATGTTGAAATTACCGCTGATAGAGTATTGGAACTGCTTCTTGACTTGAACTCGAATTGTTCACCGGGTCCCGATGGCTTGCATCCCGTGTTCCTCAAAGTGGTGGCGGAGTTCATTGCTGCACCGATTTGTCAAGTATTTCGTAGCTCACTTGAAGCAGGTCGTCTCCCAACTAAATGGAAAGCAAATGTCGTGAAACTCATGTACAAAGGTGGGAATCGCCAAAATCCAGTGAACTACCGACCGATTTGCCTGTCATCAATCGTCTGTAAAACCATGGAAAGGATTTTGAAACAGGCCTTGCATCTTCACCTTGAGAAGTTGGACGTCATCTCTCCTGCTCAGCACGGATTTCGAAGGGCACACTCTTGCATTACCAATCTGCTTGTTGCCCGAGAAAAATGGGCGCAGTCAGTGGATGCTGGTCATCGACTTGATGTAGTTTTTGAGGATTTTAGCAAGGCGTTTGATAGGGTTCCACACAAGCGACTTCTTAGCAAACTTCGGCAGATTGGCATCGCTGGTAAGTTGCTCGCCTGGATCGCGGATTTCCTAGATAACCGTAGTATGAAGGTGAGAGTTAACGAAGTCGACTCTGTTCCTGTTCTTATGACCAGTGGGGTTCACAAGGCTCCGTACTTGGTCCCGAACTATTCAAAATCTTCATCAACGATCTCCCGGAGGTGCTCCAAATAGACTGCTTGATCTATGCTGATGATCTTAAACTTTGGTCGGAAGTATCCAGGCTTGAAGATGCTGACAGGTTGCAGCTGACGCTCGATCTGCTGCACGATTGGTCGGCCAAGTGGCAAATGCCTATCAATCGTGATAAGTGCTGTGTTCTCCAGATCGGTGATCAGGAACCTTTCGGTGCTTACCACATCGGTGGTTTTCTGTTGAAGAATGTGGTTGGTGAGAAGGACTTGGGTGTACTTATTTCTCCAGACCTAAGAACAACGCATGACACGTTGCGGAAGGTAGCATTTGCCACCAGGATGCTCTGTGCCATACGAAGGTCGTTTTACAAATTGACTCCGCAGAACTTCCGGCTCCTGTTTTCCTCCCACGTTCATCCAATACTGGAATACGGCCTACCTGCCATACACCCACTCACGAAATTTGAATGTGAATCGATTGAGAAGGTCCAGAGGCGCGGATCCAAGTCTGTGTCTATGCTACGTGTTTTACCTTATCCCCTTCGTCTCCAATGCATGAACTTATTTACTCTGGACTACCGCCGTCGCCGTGGTGATTTGATTTATACTAGACGCATTTTAAGGGGCGATTTTGGGAAGGAGTTGCTGCAGTTTTTCCAGCTCAACACAGATTGTTCAACACGGGGGCACAGCTTGAAACTTTTCAAACCTCGGCGAAACCATATCCGGTCAGATATCACGTTATCCACACGGGTTGTGAATGTGTGGAACAAGCTTCCTGAATGTGTGGTAAGTGCCCAGACAGAGGAATGTTTCAAAGAACGATTGGACAAGTACATGCTGAGTATGCCTGGATTCCGCTGTTTTTGCTGCAGCTGCAACAATCCCTCGGGGAACACAGTTTAGCATCTACAGGTCATCCAGCCAATGAACAGGAGGTGATGGAACTGACACGGGTCTTCCCTTCTGCTCTCTACAAGTCTATGAACTCTATGAACTATGAATTGCTGTTGCGCAAACACCTGCTATGATTGGGAGGTGATGGAGCTGACAAAGGCCTTTCCCTCTGCTCTACATTACAATGAGTGCGCATTGGACGGCCTTCGAACGTGAGATTCAGATTCAGATTCAAATGGACTGGAACGATATGAAAATCCCTTGCCATACTTCCCGCAGTCCACGCATTTGGATATCCTATCTTCCAAAAGGAAAATTTACGTATGGTAAAATTCTGTGAAAAGCGTCCATTCAAACATTTTCTTCACGAGAATTTCACCTAAAAGACTCGAAAATATAGCACGCCAGAAAGAGGACTTACCGCGTAGTACTCACAGAGACCTGTAGGACGGTACAGCTTTCGTAATATCAGCACCAGCAGACGTCAGATTCAGATGGACTGGAACGATAGGAAAATCCCTTGAGTGTTCCTTCTTGAGCAAATCGT
>CALYDF020007758.1:0-12248 GCA_944474145.2 Dicrocoelium dendriticum | reverse complement strand
TATATACTGCCCTGCAACCTTCCATGACCAAAAGAATTATACATTGATTTAACGGTCCAAACAGCTTAGCTCCAGATGCAACGGATGGTCTAGAGCGCCCTTGTAGAGTTTCTTGTTAACAAGCTCCTAGATGACTGTAACAGTTTTCCTCCAAAATTCCAAACGATCCTTAACATCCGCTACATTGTGACCTAGCAAAAACATTGATTATTTTTTCAACCTGCTCCCAACTTAAGATTTTATTTGCACGTACTGCAGATTACTGCAGTTCTGTGCTACAGCACCAGTCCTGTTTGCATGCTGACCCAATCAAAACTAACTGTATGATGCAAACGTATTTACTTGTGAGATGTGTACACATTTGTAAGTGTTTTATTTTTTCTCTTACAGTTATTTCATATACATAATCATGCTCATTTCTAGTGTAGTATGCTGAAAATGTACCCACCCGGGTACACACAGCTTACTTAGATTTACCTTGACTTGACTTGAAATATACATTAGAGGTCCTTGTTAATAGTTGTCAAGGCATTTATAAATAGAACGGTCACCTCATTCCTTTTCTGTTGTTTTGCTCGTGCATGATCTTAACCCAGTTAACTACAGTTAGCATTTGTGAGGGTGTTGTTAAGTGAAAGTGATTGCCCACATGAACCCCGATGTTGTCATTTTCGTAATTGTCTTTGCGTTCAGGCTTATAATCCACTGGCCACGTGGGTTTCGCAAATTAGTCCCTGTTAGATAAATTTGCGCCATTTTAGCCGAAAGAGCGACCCCTTAGTCCCTTGCGGGATAACCAAAAAGTTTCAGATAGATTGCTTCATACCACAGAAACAAAGAGAAAGGGGGACAGGCTGGAAGTGACGACAACTAATTGTTGTGGAACCGAGCAAAATGCTAGTCTTATGTACTGTACATTAATACCTGAGGAAAATAGACGTACAACGAGCGACGAATCTTTTGCCAACGTTGTTGTTTTTGGTCATTAAACGAATAGGAATAGTCGAAAGTGTAGGTAACTATGTCCTATGTAGGGAAGTCAGGAGTGTGGCTACTGAAAGCTTTGTGCAAAAGGAAGGAGAGAATTTGGCGATGCAACTTATTTGAAACTAGAAGATAAGGAGCAACACAAATGAACAATGACGTTTCGACGATGTAGTGGTGCTTGTGCATTAGAACATGCAACTCTTACGCACAGCTGCAAGCGGCAAAAGTAAACAATATGTGCCTGCTAGGAGAAGAGAGCGAAAGGAGGTAGATTGCTTGTAACGCTTCACAAACACAGAACTCAAGTGCAGAGTGGGGTTGTCCAACAAGTCTAGGTGTTTGTGCCTAACGCCCAGCGGTAAGCAGAGAAGTAATTCATCTTAGTTTACTAAGTGGTAAAGGCTAAGAAGCCTGAGTACTGCAAAGACATGTGATGCGGCTGGAATCCTGTAACTAGTAGTAGGACTGGATTTTGCGAAAAGTAAATGGTAGATAAGAATTTGGGCGAGGCTAAAGCGCAGCGTGGCGCGAAGCAAAGAAACCATCCTAGTTTACATGGAGTTGACAGCTAGGGCATGCTGAGTAATGGAGTGTATTGTTGAACCAGGTTGCCAGTGAATAACAGGGCAAATACTTGGGATGAGCTGCAGGTAAATTAATAAAGGGAAGTACACAGCTTAAGCACTGTATGTGTTGAAACTCCTCAGTTATTACTTTATTCATTCCCTGCATAGAAACCATACCTCAGGGATTTGCATTTCAGCGACGCACAAAATATCAAGTGCTTTGCTAAGGTTGGACAGCAGCTGCGATTACCGTCAAACGGGTTGGTGCTGATTGTTGGCCATAAGTACATCAAGAGCAGAGTGTAGTTTGACCTAGGTACTTCAGTTCCCCAATAGGCAATATAAACGGTTAATTAATAAACAAATTTTTATTCACGATAGGTCTCTTCTGCGTCGTACGTGACTGAATGAAACGTTTCAACCCTAGCGTATGAATCAGATACCCGGGCCAACAGTAAACGTTCTTTATTGTCTACCACTTTTCTGAATGCAGATTATACAACTACGTATTTTAAAACCTTTTGCTTTCATGTCGACGGACTCTCGAATAGAACAGACCGCAGTTTTCCGAAAATAGTGCTATTGGAGCTACGTTGAGTGGTCAAAAATTTAAATAAATAAATAAATGGTTTGTACTCGATTCCATACTTAAACTGGCTTGATAAAAGTTTACAAGAGATAATGCTACGCAGCAAGAGGGTTGCTTTACGTGAAGTGGAAGGATGGTTGAAAAATGTAAGGTTTTCAGCTATGTGATGTACTGTTGTGGATTAAAACCGTTAGTGATGTGACGACAATCTGGATTCAAAAGTGTTTAGTGTGGAGAAAAAAGTAAACGCGTGAGCAATTAACCAAATAAATATTGGTGTATTTTCCATCGAACAAGGCACACCTGTTTATGCCTTATCAAATATACATAAAAGAATAGCTGCTTTTGAAAGGTAAGCCACTCCGTTGAAGAATATGGTACAACCAAAATTCTGGTAGTTGTTACTGTGAACGTTTTGGCAGGCAATAGTGGGATCCTGGAGCAGGATGGCGCTGGTGCTCGGAAACTTTAGAGCTAAGATCCTGTGTTAATATCCAAGCTTTGGCGCGGTTTCTCTATATTGTAATCTATGCCGTCATGAGTATAACAGCCAAAGTACATGTACGTTGCAAAACTTCCAATTTAAAGGTAAGAATATTCGGGGCTACATTGTGGCGTTCTCCATAACAAAGGCGCTTGAATCCGCCATTTCGTGAAGTGGTTGTAGAAGTTGCATGTAGAAGTTTGATGACTGGGCCTGTGAGAAATGTTGGGCGGTGACTTTATTCAATAGCGAAGCACATCCGCCAAGTCGCATTTTGATAAACGAAGATTTGTGGTTTCATAAAGGGAGAACGCTTGCCAAGCGAATACCCACAATGTCCTGGAACACTACCGTCAATCCACTTGAAATTCCACGTATAACTGACAGTGTACCTTACAGGCTGATTTGCACCCGGTTATTTTCAGTCGAATGAAGATCAGATTTCTACGTTGGGTGACCAAATAACTTAGTCAGGAGCCGTCGTTAGTTGTTGAAGCCAGTCAATGTTAAAAAAACGTCCAGAACTAGGCTTGAAAATCGTGCAGGCGAATAAAAATTTCGAGGTAATAGAGGAAGGCATCTTCTGCATTGGCATATTTGTCTTGCTTGTGCAGAATTTGTGTCCAGCGATTTACACTGGACTTGTCATGACGTTGGTAAGTGTAGTTGATGCTTGTGGATGCTCGCCTATCCCAGGCGAAGTATCCATTCCTAAGTTCAATAATGGATCCCGTTAAGCTTTTCAAAATCATGGATAGAATTTGAGCAGTGATTAGGCCAAACCACAGCCAAATAAAAACGTACCAGTTCTGCAAAAAGGAATCAGAATTCCTTCCAAGGTAAGTTATCATGAGGTTAATTGTCTCCACGGTCAAGTAAAAACTCCATGAACTGCTATCCAAAATGCTGCAGTTAAATGCAGTACCAAACTTTGCTTGCAGAAATGATGGGGGCCGAACCCATTTATTTGCTCGCTGTTACAAATCAGCAAAGCTCTCCAAGACATGCCAGCTTAATTGCAAAAACACGCTGTGTGGTCAGGTTACCACAGGCCACCTCAACTGCAACCTCGGTCCATTTTGAGGTACAGATCGGTCATTCCGATCGCAAGGAACGTAACCGAAGAGCAGAAGTTTGGCGTTGCTCCGTCCGACATAGGCACACCACGACCGCGATTTCGTCCAGCTTTGGACTCATTAGATGGAGATAGCCTGAGCTGGGTTGAAATCAGAGCCTAGTAGTTCACGGCTCATGCTCCGAACACTATACGACAAAGATCCACAAGCAACTTATAGCACAGAGGAAAAGGAGTCAAAGTTGCATTACAGTAACCGCTGTTGGGTTAGGTAGCCAAAATCAGCCGCACTTGAGACCTCGATTCATTTTAAGGTAAACTTACATCAGCTCCATCGCGAGGACCGAATACGAAATGAAAATGGTTCGATGTTGCTTCGCGCAACGCTGGCATCCTACGACCGCAGTTTCGTTCAGGTTTAGACTCATCAGGTAGAGAGAGTCTGCGCTGGGGTGGAACAAAGAGTCTAGTAGTTCACGGCTAACGCCCTGAACGATATGTCATTGAGATGCGCGAGCATCGCTTGGCACAACAAAAAAGAAATTTCATGTTAAATTTTAAGAACACGCTCTGTGCTTTAGTTGCGACACGCATTCTCAATTGTGATCTTGGTTCTCTTAGAGGTAAACCTAGGTCATTCCCATCGCGAGGACCGTATCCGAAATGAAACTTGTTCAGTGTTGCTCCGCTCAACCTCGGCACACCAGGATCGTCCAGGATTCGTCCAGGTTTGAAATCATCAGGTGTAGGCATTATGGGTAAGGGCGAAACACAGTGCGTAGTATTTTACGGCTGACGTCCTAAAAACTATGCCAATGAGCTGCGCGAATAACACTTTGCTCAGCGAAAAGGAATTCATAGTTAAAACTTGGGGAATCTGCTACGTAGGTGGGTTGCGACACGCAACGTCTATTGAGACCTCGGTTCACTTTGAGGTAAACGTCGGTCGTTCCCATCGCGAGGACCGTATCCCAAATGGGATTAGTTCAGTGTTGCTCTGCCCAGCCGTTTCACACAACGGACGCGGTTTCGTTGTGGTTTGGACTCATCAGGTGAAGCTAATCTGAGCTTGGATAGAACACAGAGCCTAGTGTTCAATGGCGTACGCCCAGAACACTGTGCCACTGAGATCTGCGAGCAACACTTGGCACAGATAAAAAGGAATATAAAATTGAGTTTGAGGAACCGCTGTGTGGTTGGGTTGCGAAAGTAATCTAATTTGTGCCCACGGTTTAATTTTAGGTAAACCGCCGTGATGTCCAAGGCGAAGGCTTTATCCGAAATGAAAATGGTTCGGAGTTACTCTGTCCAACACTGGCACACCACGACGGCGGTTCATCCTGACTTAGACTCATCAGGTGAAGATAGCATACACCGGGGTGGTAGAGTTAGCCCAACATTTTACTGCTGAAGTATTAATGGTAATGCTATTGACATCTGAAAAAGCGCTTGGCACAGAGGTAAGGAATTTAAAGTAAAACTTAAGGGAACGCGCTGTGTGGTTAAGTTGCAACAAGCACCCTCAATTGAGATCTCGGTTCACTTTGAGACAAACCTTGGTGGTAGCTAGTGGAAAGGACCGTAACAGAAATGGAAATAGTTCGGTGTTTATACGCTCAACACCAGGACAACACGATAGCGGTTTCGCCAGGTTTGTGCTCTTTAGGTAGAGATTGACTGCTGGAGTAGAACACATGGTCTAGTACTTCACGGCAGACGCACAGAAAGCTACGCTGCCGAGATTTACAAGCAACGCTTGGCACAGAGGAAAGAACTTTAAAGAAGAAATTAGGAAACCCGCTGTGTGATTGGACTTTGAAGGCAACCTTAATTGAGACGTCGGTTCACTTTGAGGTAAACCATGGTCAATCCCATCGCGATAACCCTATCCGAAGTGGAAGTATTTCGGTGTTGCTACCCACAAAACTGGCACACCCCGAAAGCAGTTTCGAATAAGTTCGGACGCATCAGCTAGAGATTTACTGAGCAGGGTAGGAACACAGAGCTTACTAGTTCAGGGATGACGCCCTGAGTGCTATGACACGCAATTTTACGAGAAACGCATGGCACAGCAGAAAGGAATGAGGTTTACATTTGTGGAACTCGTTGTGTGCTTTGGTTGCGACAAGCAAGCACAACAGAGATCTCTGCTCACTTTGTGGTATACCTAGGGCACTCCCATCGCCAGGACGGTATCCAATTAGAAACAGTTCGGTGTTGATCCGCGCAACACTGAAACATCACGGCCGCGTTTTAGCCCTGGTTTACCTACACCTAATGAAGATAGCCTGATCTGGGTAAAACACAGAGCCTAGTGTTCCACCGCTGAAGCCCCGAACGTATTTCTTCTAGGATACGCGAGCAACGCCTAGCACAGCGGAAAACAATACAAAGTTAAATTTTGGGAACCCTCTGCGTGGCTGGGTTGCTACAAACAACCTCAATTGAGAACGTGGAACACTTGGTGATAAACCACGGTCACTCCCACTGCGAGGACCTTATTCGAAATGGCACTCAATGACCGCGGTTTCCTCCTGTTTTGGACTCATTAAGAGGAGATAGCCTGAGTTGGGTTGGAACACAGAACCTAGTATATTTCGGCTGCCGCCATGAACGCTAGCCAGTGAGATGCGTTAGCAAAACTTGGTAAATCAGAAAGCAAATTAAAAGAGGTATTTAGGGTGCACGCTGTGCGGTTGGGTTCCAACACGCGCTTTTATTTGAGACCTCGGTTCACTTTGAGGTAAACCATGGTCTTACATGGTGGGAAGAGCCGTAGCCGAAATGGAAATATTTCGTTGTTTTTCCGCTTAACACAAAGACACTAAGACCACGGTTTCGTCTAGAATTTTACTCCTCAGATGGAGATAGACTGTGCCGGGGTGGAACACATAGTCTAGTAGTTCACTGCTGATGACCAGAAAGCTACCCTACTGAGCTTCACGAGCAAGGCCTGGCATTGCAGAAAGCAATTCAAAGATGAACTTAGGACACGCTTTATACTGAATACTGAATACTGAATACTGTATTATAGAGCAAGTAGAAATGGATTCTGTACAACTCTTTCGAGATATGGCGAAAAACGTTATAAAAGTTGTCAACCTTGAATATCATTGTCGTTCTCATGTAATATTTAAAATATGCGACTTACGATATTTCAGGATTCACAAATGTGATGTCATCGTAAGTGTGCAGTCGTTCTCTGAATCGAATAGAGGCAAAATGCAAATCTAACAACGTTTTGAACTGTTGCACAGATGTTGCCTCAATCACATGTTCGGGCAAACTATTCCAAATGTTTACCACTCTCCGTTCGAAGCACAGTGGGTGGGGAACACGTTTCATATCCGCACAACAAGTTTGTATCTGTGTCCGCGTGTGCTGCATGGCCCTCGTAAGTGCAGCATTGGCCTTAACATGGGGAACTCACCGAGATGTAGAATTCGGTAGGTCATAATGAGGTCAACTCGCACCCGACGGTAGGACAAGGTGTAGAGTCCTAGTTTCTCGCACCGGTCTTCATACCCAAAGCCACGTAAACTCGGGATGAGCCTGGTAGCAACGTGTTGGACCCGTTCGATCTTTTGTGCCTCGCCTCGGGTAATCGGAAAGTAGGCGGGCGAACCGTACTCTAGCATTGGTCTAATGATAGAAGAGAACAGGCGAGTGGCAACCTCTTCAGACGGTTGGTTTGCACAACGCAACCTCAAATGAGATCTCGGTTCACTTTGAGGTAAACCTCGGTCATTCCCATCACACGGACCGTATCCGAAATGGAAACAGTTCAGTGTTCCTCCGCCTATCACTGGCACACCACGACCACCCTTTCTTCCTGGTTTGGACTAATCAAGCGACCTAGCCTGAGAAGAGCTGGAAAATGGAGCCTAAAACATAACAGCTGACGACCTGAAAGATTTTGATTAGAGATCCGGAAGCAAAGCTTGGCACAGGGAAAGGAATTTCAATGTTGAAATTATAGAAAGCGCTTTGTGTCTGTGTTGCGTCAAGATAAATTAATTGAGTCATCGGTTCACTGTGATGTAAACCTCGCAACTTCCAATCGCGAGAACTGTATCCAAAATGGAAATAGTTCAGTGTTGCTCTACCAACAACTGGCACACCAAAACAGCTCTTTCTTTCTGATGTGAACTCATCAAGAGGTTAGCCTGCGCTAGTTTGAAATGCATAACCTTGTATTTCACGGCTGCCGCCCAAAACGCTAGGTCGCTGAGATTTGCGAGTAACGCTTGGCACTTCGGAAAGTAATTCCATGTTGAAGTTGGGGAACCAGCTGTGTGGTTGGTTTGCGACACGCAAACTCTATTGAGACCTTGATTCAGTTTGAGGTAAACCACGATAATTTCCGTCTCGAGGACCATATTATAAATGGAAATGTTTCGGTGCAGTTCCACCTAAACCTTGCACACAACGACTGCGGTTTCTTTCCAAGGTAGGCTTATCAGGTTCTGATATCTTAAGGTAGGTTGAAACCCAGAGACTTGCATTTCACGGTTGACGCTTTAAAATCTTTGCCAATGAGATCCGCAAAACCCGGACATAGCGAAAAGGAATTCAAGGTAAAAATTGGGGAAGGCAATGTGTTTGTAGAAAGTAGGAGTCACGATTAAAATTCACGCACAGTAATTTGCCTCGGCGGGGAATCGAACCCCGGTCCACGAATTTCCGGTCCGCTGCTCTACCAATGAGCTACCGAGAGCTGACGATTAGGTGCGCAAATTGGCAATACGTCGCGCACCAAGCAGAAGTCATGTATTAAAATTTGCGCACCTAATAGTCAGCCCTCGGTAGCTCAGTGGTAGAGCAGCGGACCGGAAATTCGTGGACCGGGGTTCGATTCCCCGTTGAGGCACATTATTGTGCGTAAATTTTATTCGTGACTTCTACTTTCTACAAACTGTACACTACACACAAACATCCAAAATTAAGGCAATGTTTGTTCAATTTACGACACGGAACCACGGTTCTCTTTAAAGTAAATCTCGGTTAATCACATCGCGTGGACCGCATTGGAAATGGAACTAGTTCGGTGTTGCTCCACCCAACACTAGCATATTACGACCGAGAACTTTTCCTGGTTTGGACACAACAGTTGAAAAATGTCTATGCTGGTAGAACACAGAGCTTAACATTTCACGGCTGACGTTTTCAACGATATACCACTGAGAACCACAAACAACGTTTGACACAGCGGAAAGGAATTCAAATTTGAAGTTGGGGAACCGCTTGTAGTTGGCTTGCAACATGCAACTTTAACTGAGATCTCGGTTCCCGTTGAGATAAAACTCGGTCATTCCCATCGCGAGGACCGTATTCGACTTGGAAATAGCTCGGTGTTGCTGCGCCCATCACTTGAAAACGACGTTTTCTGTTCGGTACTAATTTTGACCAATCTGGTGGTGACTGACTTAGCTGGTGTGGAACACAGATCTTAGGAGTACAAGACTGACGTCCCAAACGGAAAGACTCAATGATCCGTGTACAACGCTTAGTGCAGCGAAAAGGAATTCAGAGTTTAATTTGGAGATACCGTTATGAGGTCGGGTTGCGAGCTGCAACTGCAATTAATACCTCGGTAGCTTTTGAATTACATACTGGTTATTCACAGCGCGTGGACCGCCTTCGAAATGGAGATAGTTGCTCCGTGTTGCTCCGCCTAAAACTAGCAAACCACGTTTGCGGTGTCATACCAATTTGACTAATGTGGTGGACTCCTGCTGAGCTGGGGTGGAACACAGAGCCTTGTAGTACACACTGACGCCCTGAACGCCATAACACTGTGATCAGCGAGAAACGTTTGGCCGTTCGGAAATGGAATTCAAAATACAATTTCAAAAACCTGCTATGTGAACGGGTTGGGACACCCAACGTCAAGTGCAACCTCGGTTTACTTTGAGGTAAACCTCGGTCATTCCCATCGCGAGAACCGTATGCGAAATGGAAATAGCTCAGTGTTGCGCCTTCCAACACTGGCACACTAGACGGCGTTTTGTTCCTGGCTTTTGACTTATCGGGTGGAGAGTCTGAGCTTGGTTAGAGGACAGAGCCGAGTATTTCAAGGCTGACGACCAGTAAGCTATGCTACTGAGATCCGCAGAAAAAGGTTGGCACGTTGGGAAGGGATTTAACGTTGAATTTGGACAACCCACTGCGTGGTTGACTTGCGACAAGCGCCCTCACTTGAGCCCTCGGTTCACTTTGAAGTAAACTCAGTCATAGTTCTCGCGAGGACCGTAACAGAAGTGGCAATATTTCTGTGTGGTTCCACCTAAAACCGACACACCACGGTAGCGGTTTTGCAATTATTTTGGCCCATCTGATCTAGACAGCCTGAGTTATGTTGGAAAACAGTTCTTGGTAGTTCATGGCTGAAGGCTAGAGTACTGTGCCACTGAGATTCGCGTGTAATGCTTGGCATGGCGGAGAGTAAAAAAAGTTGAATTTGGGAAACCCGCTCTCTGGTTGGCTTGCAACGAGCAACTTTAATTGAGAACTTGGTTCACTCTAAGGTAAACAACGGGCATTCTGAGCGCAATGACGTATCCGAAATTGAAATAGTTCCGTGTGACTCCGCCCAACACTGGCACACCACGACCGCTGTTTAGTCTTGGTTTGGATTCTTCAGATGCAGACAGCCCGAAAAGGATCGTAAAACAGAGCCGAGTAGTTCACGACTGATGCACTGGAAGCTATGCTACCGAGGTCTGCGAGAAACACTTGTCAGTGCGGAAAGGAATACCATGTTGAAATTTTATGCTAAGCGTGATTGAGTTGCGCCACGCAACATCAAATGAGACCTCGGTTTACTTTGAGGTCAAGCTCCGTCATTTCCATCGCGTGGACGTTTTTTCTGTAAAGGAAATATCTCAGTGTCACTTCACCCAACACATGCACACTACGACCGCGGTTTCGTGCTGGTTTTGAACTTAGGTGATGAAGGTAGCCTGAGTTGGAGGGGGAACACTGAGCCTTGAAGTTCCCGCAGACACCCTGAAAGCTATGTCACTCTGCTTTTCGACTAACGCCAAGCAGAGCGGCAAGAAATTGGAAGAGGAAATTGGGGAACCTGCACTGTGGCTATGTTGCGACACACGAACGAAATGGAGTCCTCGTTACCAACTGAGATAAACCTCGGTCATATCAAACGGGAGGGCATTATCCGAAGTGAAACTAGATCTGTGTAGCTCCGCCCAACACATCCACACCACCAGCGCGGTTTTCTTCTAGTTTGGACTCATCAGGTGGAGAGAGCCTGAGTGGGAAAGAAACACAGAGGCTAGTATTTCACAGCTGACGACCAGTAGGCTATGTCACTGCAATTTGCGATCAATCTTTATTACATCGGAAAGAAATGCAACGTTGCATTTGGGGAGCCTGCTGTCTGGCTTTGTTGTGAGACGCAATCACAGTTGAGATATCTTTTCATTTAGTGTTAAATCTCGGTCATTCCCATCTGGTGGACCATATCCGAAATGTGACCAGTTCGCTGTTGTTCCGTTTAACACTGGCACATCACAACCACGGTTTCATTCTCGTTTGGACTTATCAGGTAGCGATAGCCTGAGCAAGCTTGGAACAAAGAGCCGAGCAGATCTAGGCTAAAATCCTGAAAGCTATGCTACTGTGATCCGCGAGCGATGCCTGGCACGGCGGAAAAATATTCGGAGTCGAAGTGAAAGAATTCGCTCTGCTGTTGGTTGGCGGCACGCAAGCTGAATTGAGACCTTGGTTCACACTGAGGTATGTCTCGGTCATTAATACCGCGTGAACCTTATCCAAAATGGAAATAGGTCAGTGTTGGAGGGTTTCGGTGTGGCTCTCTCCTATCCCTGCACTCCACGACCGACGGTTTCGTCTTTGTTTAGACTCCTCAGGTAGAGATAACCGAGCTAGGAGTGGAACTAGGCGCATAGTGCTTTGGCGGCTATCGCTATGATCACTAGGCCATTGAGTTCCGCGAGCAGTGCTTGACACAGGCAAGCACTATGCGCCTAGTTCCACTCCTAGCTCGGTTATCTCTACCTGAGGAGTCTAACCAAAGACGAAACCGTCGGTCGTGGAGTGCTGGGATAGGAGAGAGCCACACCGAAACCCTCCACTTCGGTGCCGGTCCCAGTGACCGTATTGGCAGAGGCTGACTTCAAAGTCAACCGACGCCACAAGTGCGATTGCGTGTGGCAATCCAAGACACACGGCGGGTGCTCCAAATAACCCAAAACCTACTTCTAACCGCTGTGTCAAACACTGCTCGCGGAACGCAATGGCCTAGTGATCATGGCGACAGCCGCCAAGCACTATGCGCCGAGTTCCACTCCTAGCTCGGTTATCTCTACCTGAGGAGTCTAAACAAAGACGAAACCGTCGGTCGTGGAGTGCTGGGATAGGAGAGAGCCACACCGAAACCCTCCACTTCGGTGCCGGTCCCAGTGACCGTATTGGCAGAGGCTGACTTCAAAGTCAGCCGTCGCCACTGGTGAGATTGCGCGTCGTAATCCAAGACACACGGCGGGTGCTACAAACAACCCGAAA
>CALYDF020007757.1:0-12245 GCA_944474145.2 Dicrocoelium dendriticum | reverse complement strand
TATTAGCTAGACAAAGAGCCAGCCTAAAACCATGAAGATAAGCAAGATTCATGGCGTCATAATCATCGTGGCATGCTAGTTGAAGGTGAGCAACACACTTCAACTAATATGCCGCAGGAAGAATGGAACATTTTGATAAAAAGCAGAACAAAACATTTTTAGTTTGTTTTTCACACGCCGATTTTACTCCTTTTTTGTCATTTAAATGTTTGTAGAATTAAACATGTGAATCAATACAATAATGTACACAATTCTTCCACTGATTCCGGTTGCGGGCCATATCTTCAAGAGTCCTAAGCCATTGGCACTCCTCATCTTTGGGTCCCCATCCTGGAAGACGTACGGATCCTACAGCGGCTAGACACGACGTCAGCGATTTCATGTGCTGCAGCCAAGTGGAAGACTGACCACCACGCGGTCGCCTCCAGCCAGGTCCTTGACGAGCGAATAGAGCGCGACGCGGTAGACGCGCAGGTGCCATGCGTAGGACGTGACCGAGCCATCTCAACTGGCGCAACAAAACCAGTTTGTTGAAGGGAATACTCGCATTCCCCAAGATGCGACGTCGAACGTCATTACTGGTAACTCGATGTTGCCACCAAACACGAGCGATCCTCCTTAAGCCACCGTTATCGAACGCAGAAAGACGACGCATGTCTTCCACGCGAAGCGGCCAGGACTCGCACCCATACAACAATATTGAGCGAACTGATGCGCTGTAAACGCGGCCCTTTAGTGAGAATGAGACGTCGCGACGACGCCACAAGTGCCTCAAAGTGACAAATGCCGATCGAGCTTTAGCGATACCAAACGAAACTTCTTTGTTGATAGTGCCATCAGCAGAAACACAGCTCCCAAGGTAGACGAAACTATCTACCTGTTCAAGTTGTGCACCATCGAGAGTGAGTACGGGAGCAGGTGAAAGCCAATCCTTGAGCAGTATTTTACACTTCGATGGGGCGAAGCTCATGCCATACTTAGATGCTTCAACCGCCAAACGATCCAGAATGAGTTGCATACTCTGAGGATCGTCACCAAGTAAGGCGATATCATCAGCATAATCTAAGTCGGTCGCGCGCTCACCCGGTAGAAGCTCTAGGACAAAATGTTGGAAACCTTCTACAGCATTCGACAGAACGTCTTCGATTGCGAAGTTGAAGAGGAATGGGAACATAGGGCAGCCCTGTCGCACACCGCTATTGACAGTGAATTGCGAGGAAAGCTTGCCATAGACCCTCACTCTGCCGGATGTATGAAGGTAAAGTGCTCTTAAGATGGCGGTATATTTCTCTGGCACCCCGTTCTTTAGTAAGCAACGCCATAAAGCAGGTCGATCAACGGAGTCAAAAGCGGCACGTATGTCTAGAAATGCAATGATAGTGGGCCTGTGATAAATGTGGCGATATTCGAGGAGCTGGCGGAGCGTGAAGATTTGATCCACGCATCCGCGGCCAGGACGGAAACCAGCTTGTTCTTCACGGTAGTATGATTCACGTACTGGGGATAGCCTGCGAAGCAGAATGGATGCCAATAGCTTAGAGGCAACCGAAATAAGACTAATCCCGCGATGATTTGCACATGAAGTGCGAGCGCCTTTCTTGAAAATCGGGATAATGACTGATTCTCCCCAAGAGGAACGCACTTTCTCTTCATGCCAAATTTTTGCGAACAGCGTGGTCAGCTGGTTAATGATCGCCACACCGCCGTACTTGAATAGTTCCGGAGGAAGTCCGTCTAAGTCGGCAGCCTTGAACCGCTTCAAGCGTCGAATCTCAAGGCCGACTTCCGCTTCGCTGGGTGGATTCAGAGGGACGAGCCAGGGTGGACAACAACGTGTACTGCATGCACTGATGGACGGTGGAGGCCAGTTGAACTGCGAGTGAAAGTGCTCGGCCCGACGGTCCATACGCCTCTGTTGGTTGGTGATCGGAGACTCATCCACCTCACAAATGACCTCACTGACACCAGGCTTCCTGAGGCCAGTGGACCGAATGAGTTGGAAAAGCCTGCGAGTGTTGCCAGAGAGGGCAGCGGTCTCCATCTCTAAAGCACGTTCAGACCACCATGTCTCGCGATCCTTGCGTAGGCTTTGCTTGAGCAGCCGGTTGGCAGAACGGCGCCGCTCGTTGCAATTTGATTCCGCGGGGATATCTTTGCGGTGTTCGAACAGCTCCAGAGAACGAGCAGAGATCCAAGCCTTTAATGGGCGTCGAGTTAGGCCGCAACATGACTGTCCGGAAATGGTCATTGCCTTCTGTATACAAGTCCAGTGTTGTTCCACTTCTTGCGGTGGATTGCAACTGAGTGCATATGCCAGTGAAGACTGATAGCTCGTCTGGACAGAGGAATCAGTTAATCTGTTTACATCAATCTTGCGGTGCTTCGTGTTTCGGGATCCTCCAAAACACATACAGATTTTCGCGCAGACCAGAGCATGATCTGAGTCAACGAAGGTGGACCAAAAGGACCTGCAGTCCAGTACGCTGCCGCGCCATCTGAAGCTAATTGCAATGTGATCAATTTGAGACCACGGTTGTGTTGAAGAAGGGGGACGCCACGTTGCGGAACGCTTCTTCGTACGCCTGAAGTTAGTGCTCGAAAGAAAAAGACGGTTGTCTTCGCACAACGTGAGAAGTCTCTCTCCGTTATCAGAGCGGTTCTCATCGAGCGAGTGATGACCACCAAGGTGGCGTTCGTATGGTAACAGGCGGCCAACCCGTGCATTAAAATCCCCAGCAAGTATAACAACATCCGACTTTTTAGCATTAGTCAAGAGTTGTTGTAGATCCCGGTAGAATTCGTCCTTGACCGAGTCGCCACTGCAGTCAGTTGGAGCGTACACGGAGATCACAAACAAGTTGTCTCTCTTTGCGGTGCCTGTTGATTCTACACGAACCCCGAAGCCGAACTGCACATAGTCGGCTGTTAATAGGGAACCAGTCCAGTAGTGCCGCCTCGGCCTTGTCACTTAGTGCTATACCTACACCAGCCAGACCCGCTGAGGCTGCTTCTGGATCTCCAGAAAGACGCAGGTGATATCTGGCTTCGTGGTCAGTGGGGTATGTCAGTGTAAGCACAGTGCTGGGATCTTGCAATCGGGTTTCTGAAAGGCAGCAGACATCAATGTCTAGGGAATCTAGAGTGCGCGCTAGACCGGCTTGCTGTCCAATCTGCATGAGTGTCCAAACGTTGAAGCACGCCAGACGGAAGGAGGATCGGGGACGAAGGAGAGCCATGGGTTGAACCTCTTGGTCTGCGGCGCAACCGGAATCGCCGCCAGATTGTTGAGCACATGAATCGGGTAAAGAAAAGTGAGGATTGTTAACAAACAAACAATTGGCGTGTGATGAAGTCGCGTAAAAGTGACTAGCAGAAACAGCAGCTGATGAGCAAGTTGTAATACAGTCCATGGTTTTGCGAGAGGGCGTGATACTACCCGGTTGCCCAAGCCGAAGTAGGGAGTTGACTTAGGGGACTCCACCCCGAGCCTTTGGCTAAATAACCTACCCGCAAGGCAGCGGGGCGAATTTAGGGAATCGCGCCCATTGGGAGGCGTTGACTGAATGTTCAGTTCATGCGTCTTTGTTTGGTAGCTTACCAAACAGGGGCCCAATACTCCCCATATAGTCAGCACACATGCTGGAATACAATGTCCCACCGAAGTGGAACATTGTCGCCGAACACTTTGCTGGAACGGGGTACACCCGAACCAACCAGCTAGCACCACGAGGAGGTAGTTCGGCAACGCATGTTTCTGGAAGAGGATCTTTGATTCGCAATCGATCACGTCTAGGGTGAGCAATACTGAGCTCCAAAGTTGAGAATCTCTCATTAATGGAGTCGAGTGTGGCCTTCGCTGAGGTGCATGCAATGATTCACGTGATTTACAGCATTTTTTTAAAAAACGTCCGTATATTTTGTCGGCTGCTTCAGCCAGGTTATTCAGTGGAAGGTCATCAGCTAAAACAGCTAGTATCGCCATCGTGTTTGCTGGAAGACACTCCAGAGTTCGTAAAGAATAAAAGTATAAATAAATAAATGGTATATTCCTCGGCGGTGATCACATCTGTCGGAGGAGCTGAGATGGTGTGCGATCACCAAGCTCGAGGCCAGAGAGCAGCTGTTGGAGGTGCGCCTCGTCGGATACAGCAGTGTATTTTGAGATAGCTACTTTGAGTTGTCAAAAGGTGCGTCAGTCGGCATAGGGTCGCTGATATAAAATAAAACAAGAATTCATATTTTCGGCGTTACACGAGGCACGCCAATAGAAGCGTGATCAAATGCGTAAAAGCAAATAATGGAGATCAAAATTTGTTTAGTCTGTCTTGACACTGACAGATGAATAGTGAGTTCCGAAACGTGGTATAAGGATGTGACAAATAGTCGCCCTAACAAGTTGATTCAGTGTTTAAATAGATTGTTTTTGCGAATGCAAAAGTGTTGATATGCACGAAAGATGATGCTGAATATTGTCGCAAGTAATTGATGTGTTGGCATGAAGGCGATTACTTGAGCGGTTATTCGCAATCATTTGCCATGCATTTGGTATCCTCAGACATACAAAGGCAAGGAGCTCCTGTGACCGCACTGAGTTGCAATTCTGTCCATTTGAACGAACAATGCGCTTGATGGAAGTAAGCATCGGAATCGCTAAATATGGACCTAGATTTGTTGCAAGATAGATCCGGTGCACCAGAATTGTCCGTGAAATCTTGGAAAGAGAGGCCACGTGTGTAGGCAAATGAGCAGTAACGTATGAAAACGTCGTAGTATGCGATATGATCATACGAAAACGCAAGATAGATCCAAGTTGAATAAACCAAACGCATGGATTTGACACATCGAAAGAAGGCAAGGAAGATAATAGTAATAATAATAGTAATAACAGTTTACAAAAAGGTTGGTCGAACACGACGAAGAAAAAAAACTGTTCCAACAAAATTACGGGGTCACCAATTGATGTAGTGGACCGCTAGCTAAAAAGTTAGGGTACGGAAGTAAAAGACAATCTTAGGCAAAATCTCACAGTAGAAGAACAATCAAGCACACTGGCGTTATAGTTCTTCCTTCGGTTATCGTTAGTCCGACGCCGACTGGTGGTTCGCAGTTATATATCCGACTGTTTGCATGACGTGGCGACAACACGAGCACAGGCAGCAATGAAGGAAATCAACAAGATGCGAGCGCGTTGAAGGTGTGTATTCAAAATTGGTCAATTTAAACGAACGGCACAAAATAATCGATAACAGGTGATAAAAAGAAAGATAAACTATAGTGGGTTCACAACCGCTGCAGGCCGACCTCTGCAGACCACATAGACAGGCGGTCGAGGTCTCGCAGAATAGCTTCGCAATTGTCGGGAGCATTAACTACTTTTAAACTTTTCTGGTTATTTGCAGACAAGGCACAAAGTAACCGAGAAGCAGGACACGAATATAGCCCCTGGATGGTAAAAGATGCATCAGCAGTACGCTGGTAAGTAGTACCGACACTTGGCTGCTGTGCAGCCACCACCAGTGGCACCACCAGTTTTGCGAAAACTTTTGAAAGACAGGCTGCCTCCGGTGACTCGATCAATGGTTGTTTATCTTTACTCGTGCTCCTGTGGGGCACGATACGTGGGCCGTACCATGAGGTGTCTATCTCTTAGGATTCGCGAACACATCCCAAAGTGGTTTTACAAAGGCGAAGCGAGGTCCAGTAATAGTTCCATCTTATCTCACCTTCTAGAGTGCAGTCACGCAGGGACGGAAAATGATTTTAGAATCATCTATACTGTTCCTGAACGTTTCACGCGCGGATTCCGGATGCATCTTCTGTCTATTGCGAAAGCTATCTATATCCGCCACCTCAAGCCAGAATTGTGCGTACAAAAACAGTCTGTACGTCCTTTACTTCTACCGTGGCCTACAACTTCGGCTATGATTTCTCCTGTACATACTTTGCCACTTCCAATGACCCCGTGATTTATTGATTTGTACTCGTGAAATTAAACATTCTGTTCAATACGCAGCCCAATCCGGCACATTTAGCACTTTCTCCTCATCATGTAATGTTTGAGTCCGATGAGAATTACCGAAAAAAATTCTTTACTCTGATTCTGCCTCCCTTGATTCATTCTAATAAATTCCAGGTTTGATTCGATCCGACAGCACTCATGTGTATACTGACTGTGATGAGTCTTGTATACTTAGTAGGCGATACAGAGGGGCCTTGGTACAGGAGACGCCAATGACAGGTGTTGTACTAGTCTCAAAAGTCCAAGCGAGTTAGTGCCCATCTGAACTTAGTGAAGGGAAGACGCGAGTCTAAACGCCTCTAAAGCAACTGGGCATGGGTTAGTTCTTCCGGAGTTGTTACATGAGTTGACTGTGGAACTAAGTGGTCAACGCACGATGGTATTTCAGAATTCACTTGACAGCTTACTTCACACCTGAATGGAGGGAAACTATCGTCTGCCCTATCGTCAAAATGGTGACAGAAGTTTGCATACCAGTCAGTCTGACGGGCGTAATATACACAACTTGAAGCGCTAGAGTGAGATTCATTAGAGGGTCACCTAAATAAATTAAATCTAATCAACATGCACAGCACTGATTACGGAATTTGCCTGTTTGACAAATTTACTGCTATATCGTGAAGCTTGGGGTGTAGTGGACACTGATCACGCACTGGGTGTGCTTTTCGTCAACTTTTCGAAAGCACTTGACGTGACATCCCATTTGCTACTACCGCAAAAAGCTGAGCTCCTACGGTGTATCTGGTCAAGCCGTTCACTGCGTTTTTGACTCCTTGGATAAAAGAGAGCAGTTTCTTCCTGTGGGTCGCAACGTATAATATAAGTAAGCTGTTCTTTCAGCTGTGCCTCACAAGGCTCTGCCCTTGGACCGCTGGCGTTCTTAATCTATATAGCGATCTCAAATTCTATTTGGACAGAAACGGTAGGAAATGCCCATGGGTGTTCCTTCTTTAATGCGTCGTTGAACCAGGATAGAGTTCGCGGGAGCGATGTGAAACCGAGAAGCACCAAACCAATACGCACGAATCACGTCATGGCCAACCAGTCAGTGCCCACGCGGCCTGTACTAGGAGTCCCCGCTGTACCGGCCATGTGAATAAGCCTAAATGCTAAGGGAATCAACAAAAACAGATTAATTATAGTTGTAGTACAAGAGAAAATGTGTAGTTAAAGCAATAATAGTAATAAGGTGTGAGAAGTCAAGGAAATGGATGCAGAAGTTAAGAATCATACGGGAAGGTCTGAAACTGCAACCCAAGGGCGTCGAGTCGATGTTCAAACTCCTTCACCGTTGGGGCTAAGACGACTTCGCTGGGTAGTGCGTTCCATGAGTCGATGGCCCTGCGTGATAAACGAAAAACAGCTGTAATGTAATCGGATCTAGTCTTATGCAGCTTCAGAGGGTGATCACGAAGAGATGGCATCTGATCCGGATGGAACAGTCCAGTTAGACCAGGCCCAATCTTGCCCGCCAATATACGGCACTTAAGAATCAGGTCTCCCCGAAGGCGTCTACAGTGCAGCACAAACATCTGCAACCTGAACAGCCTGTCAGGATACGAGGTGTCCCAATCCTGGCACCATTTTCGTGCCAATCCTTTGAACTCGTTCGACTGCCATGCTGATACGGATCAAACAAGCACGCAGTACCCCAAGTATGGCCAGACAAAAGCTGAGAACAATATAGCAAACATTTCGTTTGTTACGATGCCGAACGACCTGCGGACCATCCACAGCATTCGAAAACTCTTGCGGGTAGCAGTCGTCCAGTTCTCACTGGATTTCAGAGGATAGCAAGATCCCTAGTCGATTTGCTCAGTCACTTGATGCACTAAATTTCCGTCAAGTACGTAATGAGTTGTGGGAATGCTTGATCCTATGCGCAGGACCGAACACTTGGCAAGATTTATTGGTAGTTGCCACAAAGCTTGTCAAGAGCTGTATGCAAAGCCGCGGGACCATCAGAATCGCTCACTGTATTGCAAAATTTCAAGTCATCCGCAAACATAAGGGATGATACCTTAAGCTTCTCAAGGTCGTTGACATACAACGCAAACAGTAGAGGTTCGAGAACCAACTCCTGAGGAACATCAATCAGGACGGCTTGTGTGAAAGACAGTCCGAAACACACTCGAACGCTCATCTGCCCTCCTTCCAAGAAAGCCGAAATCCACTTTAATACACGGTCTGAAACGCAGTAGGATGCCAGTTTAAACAAAAGACAACAATGCGGTACGGAGTCAAAGATTTAGAAAAGCCAATGAACAAAGCATCCACCGCCTGTCGTAGATTCACAGCCTCAGCCCAGCACTCCCGAGCTATCAACATCTTAGCCAAACAAGAGTGGCCTCTGCGGAACCCATGTTGAGACGGGCTGAGCAAGCTGAACTTAGCCAAGTGCTTCTCCAGAGCATCTCTTATCAGCTTCTCTAATACTTTAACTAGTAAACTTGTTAGACTAATTGGTCAATAATATTCAGGTAGGTGCTTATCACTCTTTTCGAACATAGGGCACATGATAGCATCACGCCAGTAGGCAGCAGCTACCAAGAGACTTCTCAAAAAGACATGTAATCGGTTTATAAAACAACTCAACCAGCTTGTAAAAAAGCTTGGGATGGAGGGCAGCTATCCCGCCAGCTTTAGTGGGAACCAGGTCACGTAGGAGCATGATTACTTGAGCTTCTGAGATGCAAACGTCCGTCAGAAAGGAATACAACGGAATCTTTGACTTCAAGTTGATGTTAGGCGACGGAGATCCATGAACAAAGGACTTTGCATACTGTTCCGCAAGTAAGCAGGCCTTGAACTGGTCGGATGATGCTTCAGTGCTGTCAGATCCAAACCGCACAGGGATAGGCGAATTTGCATTGCATCGCCGTCTGAAGGAGCCAAAATAACCCGCTTCGGTTATGTTGATGCGGATCAAGCCAGCGCTAGTTTATACTTTAGCGTGTAGCATTTAGCGGGAGCCAGAAGAGCGATTCCAAAAGACAGACCGAGTTGCAGGGAAACTTTTATTTGTACAGCAAAAGGTTCCCTGTTGCTTAGCTGTAAAAACAACATCGTTGGCACTCTAGCTAGGGAAACGTCGAGAGCACAGCACACAAGGTAGTCGCGTGTTACAACCGAAACGAGCGCCAAGCAAAATGGCGATGCTCAACTCAAACACTTGATCTCAGCAACCAGCTCAACATTCCGCATCAACCGCCTAAGTGTACAATGAAAAAGTGATTTTGTTAAAAATTTTAAACAGGCAAACCGGGGAATCTCCAGACTGCTACATAGCCTTCCACCACAAGGGACTGTGTAAGTAGCCCTTCGATCTAGGGAAGGACTATCCGTCACGAACCACCCTTTTGCGAGACCAGGTTGTGAAACCTGATGCAGCTGCTAGGGCAGAATCATGCAATCGACCCTAGAGGACTCCCACCCGTGTCCTCCTTACGGTGTTGAAACGAAAAAATGTTTGCGAGGGGACAGTTTATAAACCTCACGTAGCTTGCTGAGCAGGAAGCTCGTGATGCTTCCAGTTAAGGTGCGAGGATACATCGAAACGAGAAACCAGCGGGCAACCAACCGACGCGGTGCATATGAAAAGCAAAATGAAGAAGAGCAGCGTAAATGCATAGCAATACACAAAAGCGTGCAAAAGGAAAAACGTGCGAAGCTGTTTTTGGGTTTTCAAAAGGTTTTGCTCTTTTCCGGTAGTTCCAAAACTTTTATTCATTTTGTGTAGCTTTTAAAAAAACTTTGCTAAGAACAAGAAAATGTGAGGCATGTTCTATGTGAAATAGCAAATGCTAACAAAAACGGAGAAGTGCATGTGAAGTTTGATTTCCCTACCAGGTCGCTTGATAGTAGGGGTGAGGATGGTTATGGCTGTAGGTTTGGCTGGAGCAAAGTGACTGGTCTGAGGTTGCAGCGATGGCCGTCATTGCGCAGGTTGATGAGGTGCTTGTTGCACAGGAAAGTCGGAAGTATTACCCCGAGTGTTGCCTATATCGGGATCAGCTTGTCGAGCAGCAGTCATGGCGGCTAGGTCGATGTGTGACCAAAGAACGGAGCAGATCTGACAGATGAGCGAAAAAGCGTCTGCAACGGATTGAGAGCACTTAAGACATGCGGTACATTCGTCGTAAACTAAGAAACATAGTCCGTCGCAACGAGACTGGACCTTAACGTGGTGCGACGGTTTGCGTACCTCATTGAACAATTGAGCTATACTGGGTGATGCCTCAAGGGCGCCTTGAGAGTTACTCCTACAAGGTTGGTCAATGTTCAGAGGTAAGACAAACTCAGTCTCCTGGTCCTCCAGGTTGGGGGTTTGAAATGGGATGGCGTCCATTTCTGTAAAACTAAATCACTGCCACCTCCCCGCTGCCTTGCGGACAGGCTTTTGAGTCAAAGGCTTTGGATGAAGACCCTAATCGTCCTCCTGTCTAGGTCTGGGCGCCCTGGCAGTATCTCAGCCTACATACAACCATGACTTTTCCTTCAAAAATAAACTGCATCGGCCGTCGCGCAGATTATCAAGGGTCGCCTTATCTGCTACATACAGCAGGGCAGATAAGCGAAAACATGCTACTGCTGGCACTTCCCTTCTTTCTTTTCCACCTGTTTCTCTTACTCCCATCCCGACCCCCATTACTTACCTTCCTTCTATAATTCCCAGCTTAATTGACAGCAACCGAAGTGCCACTGGAGTAGAACCATCTGCAGCCACCACCCCACAGCACCTACCGGCAAAAGTCCCTTATAAGCCCACGCTATCCCGTTTCCATGGCGACATTCAATGTTCGCACTCTAAGATAAACAGGTCAACAGGCTGCACTCGCACGCACCTTGGATACACTGGGTATTGATGTGTGTTGTGTGTCCGAAACTAGGATCAATGACCCTAACGGGGTTATTGAATTAACTGCACCCGACTTATCCTCTCGTTATTGGTTGCATGCATCCGGAGACGCCGGTGCAGCACTCACGGGTCAAGCTGGTGTAGGTATCATTCTCAGCTCCAAAGCTGAGCCATCGTTGGTTGATTGGATCCCGCTGAACAGCCGTTTATGTGCAGCCCGTTTGACGACATCAGCTAAGGTGGAGTCACGAAGTAGTACAAAACGCTGTTTGATCGTGATTTTCGCTAATGCTCCCACCGACTGCAGTTCTAATGCTGTCAAGGACACTTTCTATCACGAACTGAATGCGCTACCACATAGTGCTACTAGTTCAGAAATTATAGTACTTGCAGGGGATATGAACGCACAAGTAGGGCGTCTGAACTCTTCAGAAGCTCAGCTAGGCGGTAAATGTGGGCTAAACTCCGAACTGACTGACAACAGTGAGCGTCTGCTGCAACTGTGTGCGGAGCACCAGTTCTTTCTTAGTAGCACTGCTTTTAGACACAGTGGGCGCCGAAGCGCCACTTGGCGTTTTTCTGTAGCTGGCCAGCGATGGACCCAAAGTGACCACATTGCCATAAGTTACAGATGGCGTGGTTCCATCCTGGATTGCCGCTCGTACTGGAGTACCTGTGTCGACTCTGATCATGCCTTGGTACGTTGTCGTTTCTCCATGAACTTTACCGGGAGGCGCACCAACCGTCCCCTCCGATTGGCAACTGAGAAATTCTCTCAGTCCTCGGTCAGGAAAGCCTAACAAGAAGCACTGCATACTGAACTTCCGCTGTCTTGTCCTAATGACGCTGAGCTTCAGTGGAATAGGATCTCGGCCACCATGCACGACGCAGGAGCATCTGCTTGTGGCACTATCAATGGTCACCGCACCAGTCACTGGATATACGAGAGGTCGATGAACCTGTTGGAATCTAGAAAAACCTCCCGGCTGGCTCTGAACACGATGTGACCAGACGAGCTAGTAGGCGTGAACTAAAGCGGAGCCTACGTGCTGACAAGGAAGCCTGGTGGACCAGTCGGGCTCAAGAAATGGAGGAGGCAGGAGCAGTAGGCAATCACCGGAAGCTCTTCCAGCTAATACGCTCCACTGGTCCCAGAAAACCAGGCGTCAGTAAGACAATCAGAGACAGCGCGGGTGAGCTGATACACAATAACGAGCGCCGTATGGCTCGTTGGGCTGAGCACTTTTAAGATCAGTTCAGCTGGCCTCCTGCTTGCAGACCTCTTCCTACTCAGGTGATGCAGGACGAGCCATGGACGGTTAGTTTAGAGCCACCGTCGGAGGCCGAGGTCCAAAACGCGATTACAGC
>CALYDF020007756.1:0-12258 GCA_944474145.2 Dicrocoelium dendriticum | reverse complement strand
TATTCAAGACCGCTTTGAACGGTGCAAGTGTCGGCTTTGATATTCTTATACGAAAGCCTGGGAACAATAAGTAGAAGTCTGCATACAATTGATGATATTTGTGCTGTGCTTGTGAGTTCGAGATTTTTACCCCAGGTTGCTTTCTTTTTCTTCCTAATTGTCCCCATTTCAGGGTAGGAATGTAACCAATCAGTGAGCTTAAAGGAGTGATGTAAGTTGGGATAATATGCAGTTGGAACTGCAACTGTGCACGGGCAATTACGCATCAATTCTTCCTTGGGTCACTTGTGTATACGAGATTATAATTTAAAATCCGTTCACCTTGTTTAATCATAGGCAGTATTATGCAAGGTAGTTGTGTTTGTCAGTTCTACCTCTGTAGAGGATTAGTTAAATATATACCTATTTTGCTCGTTTATCCCAAGGTTCGTTTTTATCAACTAAATTTTGGCTGATGTTGTAGCTTTTTGTTCTAAAGAAAAATAACAAAGCTGTAATTTATCGACATAGATGATTAACACTTACACTTATATGCAATGGGTTACTGTCGTGATATTATTTTCCACATATATAGAAAAAATTGTGAAGATATATTTTGATACTATAGCCACCATTACACTATGTCGGTCGTAGAATGGTTCCGCTCTAATTCTTTCTCAAATATTGCGTATCCGTTAAGGGTTAGTGTGCGGTTCAGCAAAGGATTGAGTAGGCACAGCATGTGGCCACATGGCCTATCCCTGTTGTAGAATTGTGCCATAGTAAGACCGGAAATAGAGACTAGGTTTGTACACCCTGTCATATCGTCGAATACGCGTTCGCCTCAGCATGACGCACAGAATATTCCATCTAAATGATTACCTTAGGTTGAGGCCGCCGCTTCATCTGCGCCCTAAAGCAGCACACGAGAACAAAGGTACTAGCTTGTCGTACCGGATTTAAAGCGGGTTGCTCACCAAATCCGCTCTGAGCGGAGAGTGGTGAATACTTCCAACAAAGTGCGTGCAGAAATAGTCGAAGCAAATTCGGTGTTGGCGTTTAAGTAACTCCCGGACTCACACTTTGCCGACTCTAAATTTCGAAAATAAGCAGCTTCATAAGAGGTATATGTGCTTGAAAGTTATTAGACATATCTACACAGAGGTAACTCTGTGCGCTGCATATTCTCAGAATTCAGTATAGCCAGTATTCATATTTATATGCACCGACGTTAATTTGTATGGATAAGATTAGTGTTTTTCATTACATGTCATATCACATGTTGTCATATATATCTAGCCGTGGGTCCGGTAAATAAACACAAGGATTGGGATGGATTTCATCTTTTGTACTTCATGAGAGAGCACACAAATCCCAATGTTTAGCTCTACACTCTGTTAATTTTACTAATTGCAAGCTTTACTGTGTTGCTAATGCGTAGTGGGGACTGGGTATATTAGAAATACTTCACCATGGTCTAATCGCAGTTAGTAAGCTTAGGCTAGTCTGGAAATGCACCAAACCCCGGTGCTTCGAACACTTTCGTCTTGTCAGTTCTGCGCCTTCCAACCGAGCTTTGCAGGTTCAGCAGCCATTGCTTCCGAATGGCAGCAAATAGTGACGCTTTGCCATCGGTGATAGCTGCATGATTAACAGTTGACTGTGATATAGCCCGGTTCATCCCAAAGTAAACCGTGATAAACTATATCTAATCGTAACAAATCCCCACTACACTTTATTAGACAAATACCTATCCTTACATCCTCTAAGTTCCTGGATTTTACCAAAGTGATATGCGGATATTCCTAGCTCGTGAGGCTAAATGCTGTCCCTTACACAGTTCATAACTGGCATGGCAGTAGAAAATTGGATATCCGAACAACCTAATTATGGTTCCATCTAATTGGTTTGGGATTTTACATTTCCAGCAAATGGTTACGCAGCTGTGTTGCAAGACGTGGTGGGTTTTCGCTTAGCAAGCGTTTCCCCCATAAATAACGACAAATACAGGTTAAACAACACTGCGACGTGACGCATATGACCCGCCACTAAATAAAGTCCCTGCTCCTTGCGCACCCCTTAAAAGCAATTAATTGCAAGGGTGTTTTTTGCCCCTGGTTCTTCAGTTACAGAAAGATGAATAAAGCAACGGTTTGTTCAGCGGTTGTGACTCACTCACGTCGCCCGGGTGCCTTGTAAGTTAGACGATCGATCAAAAGCTCGTTGTAAAACCTTATATTATAACCCTCTACCTTGTCCTGGACAACCAGGTGGTGTCACGCCCGCTGACGAAGCATGGTCAACACGATTAAATACAGCACTTGCTACGCCTATCATCTCTGCTAACTCAAATCCGCAACTTCCAGCTACAGATCACCCACCCCTCCAATAATATTTATTCATACATTCTTCTGTCACCGTCACAAAACACCCACTTCTCGTAAATAATGCAAGTAACAGCCAAACTCCCGGTTTTTTATGTCCTGCAATCGCAACCGTCGTTCACTCCACCGAGACACTAGCTCTTCTTCGATCTTTTTCTCCATTAATCCTCGCAGCATTTAATGTTCGAGCTTTGATGCAGATCGGAGGACATACATGTACGACCTGTATACTTGAAACGCTCTTGATAGACATTTGTTGCATTTCAGATGCCACTTTACGAGATTTAAAAGCAGTCGCCATAATGGCCTAACATTTCTATGTTAGCTAGATACATATATAAATATATGTATATATATAGGAGTAGAAGATGAGTAGGGCTATATTAATCAACTGCCAATCATATAGGTCTGCGGCTTTCTTCCACGGCGAATTGTCACTATCTGTTGGAATCAAGAAGTCAAGTGGACAGAACCCGACAGAGGTCCGCTGGAAGGACCACCGCTGACTAAAGCAGAAGTTCGAAGCCACCGAGTCGGATGTATTTCCCGAATATCCTAAACATGCTGACTGAGGGCATATCGTAATGAACTATCTCAAAAGTATAATTGGGTCGCATTTTCATAGCACAGAATAAGCGACATTAGAAAAAGAATAGGCATATTAATTGGATCAATCTTTTTAACCTAATGAGGGTTACCCCCAGAAAGTAAAATAGCATATTACGGAGGTTAATGTTTTTACATGGATTATGTCCTCAAGTAGTCGACAATGATTACTAACAGTATCCTTTGCATCAAAACATGTAAACTAGAGCTTAATAACTCGATAAGCCATCGGTGGATAATCATTAGTGATGATCAGTATATTAGAAAATTTCGATTATACATTTTATTACCTCGTAGGATAATAAAATTCTGCAAATCGACTCAAATAGTTTGGGCATCCATCGGCTTGCTCGTCGACCGTCGTTATTTTTAGCTAGGTGGTGTTTATCAGGGTAGACGTAGAGAGGTGTTTGAACGCCAATGTGAAAACATAGGTCAGCATACCAAGTAAAGGGGTGACTGTAGTTTATTAGGCATATAGGACAACACATATTATTAGTGTACAGGAAGAATGCATACGGAATGTTTGTTATCGGAAGCTGTTATACAAGATAGGATTTGAAAGGGTATTTAAAAGGAGAGAAGCCATCGTATTCTGTTCATGCTTGATAAGGGATCACACACTACAGTAAGGAAAAGAATAAGCATGAAGCACTAGTTACGATTTGTATTAGCAGATTTCGCAAGAAATATAACATAACTTGTTTGAACTAAGCAATATCATACGTCTCATAAAAAACAAATTATCTCTTAACAAATAAGACGTTGTGCAAACGTATTTTCTTTAGTTGAATGATAACAATTGACGTAAAATTGTATTCATACACTGTAACGTAAATAAAAGGTGCAGTTGATAACTTGAATTTTAAGCTAAAATGTTTACATGCAATTGTTTATATTGAACCCGCTTTATGTATGAAAACCTCTAAATGTTGATAATTAATGAATTAGACTGCGGCTGTCATGCTAATCAAGGGACATACATAAAATGGAATCTAAAAGCCAAAATTTGATTTGCATTTATAAAATATTAATTTGACTGGTTAACTTCATACAACCTAAATAATAATGGGGTGAATTCAGAGTACCCTTGGAAGAGCGACATAGCGGAGCACTTCCGTTTTCTATGAAACCTAAGTTTACGTATTTGTCTGTTCTGGTAAACTTGAATTTAAAGCGTGCAGAAATTTAGCTAGATCTAAGCTGTCGTGAAAACTAGTGCTATTTCATTAGCACGACAAACTGTTCTAAAGAGTACACAGCACCACTAGCTACAATTTTCGCGCAGTCTTTTGCTCCTAGCCTGTATTTAGTTAACTCACGTTCTTTGTTAACAAGCGTGTATAAAATCATCGGAGTGTCCATTTTGGACTAAACGTTGTGTGCGTGGATTGCGACGCGCTATCTCAATGTAGAATGCGATGCACATTGAATCTGAACTTTTTTATTAAATTGACGAACTTGATCGCAGTTTGTCAGTGGCAACATATTTGGTAGTTTATCTGTAAACGGTGTCTATTGCGCTGTATTTCTTAAAGCAAAATACCAATGATTTTATTAGGTATTCTGGATGAGATTACGGGGGTGACTTTGCTTGCAGCATAATTATGTCTAGTAAGAACATAGCCATGTAATGATGTAGGAGCTAGCAGCACATTACATGTGTGCTTACCAGAACTTCATGTTCTCTTAGGTAAAATATTTGCTTAAATACTAACGTTTTATAGATATTTTTGATATTTAACTGAATTATAAGCAAATGGGTAAAAATGAAACAGTCCTTTTATATATTTAGTGGTGTTGGCTATATTAGTGTAACAAAAAGCTAAGCATAAAAATGGAAGTTCACAACCGAACACAAGCAGAAAGAATGATCTAAGTTTGATCGCTATTATTTTAGTAATTTTTATAAAATCCAGAGTAGTACAAGCGCACAATTTGAGCAAATCGGACCTGGTGACTGGGATCAGAAAGCCCGATTTTGACTTATGTTTTTAGGTACATTTTTGTCACATTCACGCCTTAAAGCAATAAGTGAAACCAAGTATGGTGCAGGTCTTCAGAAATGAATACTTTTTTATCATAAGGGTAAATCTAGGATTTGCTTTATAAAAGAGTTTAGAAAAGCATGTATATTGTGAGTAACACAATTTCCTTATTCACAGTAATGCAGTTATTTATTTTATTTCATAGGAACTACGCATTTGCTTATTTGGTGAGGTTAATATTTTCAATATACGGTTAACGTGGCGTTACCGAAACAGTAAAGTAGAGAAACTGGTTAATGGGAATCTTTGGGTATAATGCTTGTTTACTTTGAAAAGTATCCAGTGAAGGTAATTAGCTTTCCAAACAAGAAAATTAACCTTCCTTAGTGCAGCAGTTATTACAAACTTAATTGATTTAAAACATTCCAGTATTCCTGATTTTTATGCTTATTTTGAAGGTTTAATATAAGCGGAACTTTGAGTGTTTGTTTAACTGCAGAGTGTTTTCGAGTGGCATCTCGTTTTTGTTGACGATGTCAATAGCACGCGTCTAGTACAGGACATCGAGAATTAATTCCTGGCTTTTGATCTGGTATGGACAAAAGCAGATTATGAGTGTTTAACGATGCATCAGATGCGAATGTGGTAGCAATGCATGGAAAAATTTGCGAGTTGCCGTTTTAAGTAGCTTGCACCGGCAGTAAACCAATATTTGAAACAAGCGCAACTGAGGCATTTCGACATCGCAGCTAATGTTGAGAGAAACGTATGCGTTCTCCTTCCACGGACGATGATTTCGTGCAAATACACTGGGCATTTACGTAATCACACAGCCCTGTGAATTGTGTGCAGCCGTTTTGATTGGTAGTAGGTGCGTTGCTCAACTCAAATGGTATCGTTTGTAACCTACAAAATCTGGTGGGTATAAAGGATGCCGTATTTCCTGTATACGATTGTGTACCTAGATTTGTCAGGAGCCCAAAGCACAATATAATATGGAGTACAATTTAGAAGCATGCAGTACTTCAACGGCATCATCAAGGCGAGGGATCGGAAAGCAATATACTTCCGTCTCACCAATAAACTTCCTGTCGTTTATACACATTCCTATCGAGCCGCCCTTCTTGTTGACCAGTAAAAAGAGGGAAACCCGCTTGACCGGAAAGGGCGGTTAGTGTTTTCCTACAATATCTTGTCTACCAAATTGTGTAACTCCTGCCTAGAGAGAGATAGAAAATGCATTGGTATTTTACTTTACGTGTGTTGTCTGCCTATAGATTTGATGCCTAAGCACACTGGTTGTACACAGGCAGGCAAAAGTTCCTTTAGATAACTACGGGTCCCATATTAATCATAAATTTAAAAGCGGGAAAATTCGGTTATCTTGTTTAACTTCTCTGTGTTGTTGCTGCCTTTGATGAGCAGAGCTTATTCATGGGAATCGTTGCACTTAAATATTAAGAAAAGAGTCGCATCGATTCATGATATTTGCCTATCCTTGCGATCTGCAACTTTTGCTTGATGAGTCGAAAATCAACTTAAACATCACTACCCAAGTGATTTGGTCGGATATCTGTAACACAGGGCTAACAACCACCTGACCGGCCCTTACGTACACAACCACAATACAGTGATTTCGAGCCTTCCGTTTGATATTTTGATACTGCGTCCTTCGCTAATCGCTGTGGACGGTGGTACCAGATACTGTTTCAGGACAAAGCACGTTGCACCGGTGAGAATATAAGCGATCGCGCAAAGATTACTAAACACTACCATAACAGTTTAGATTTTGCCACGAAATTAAGACAAGAAATCACACTTGTAGCGTCTGACACAATGTCGAGAACTTGAGTATTTGTAACAACGCGGCTGAGTCGATATTACGCAAGAATTGCCTTGCAACCAATCTAGTAATATTGAGTTGACGTTCGGAACAATTAGGGAAAGGCGTCTGCCGGTTCTTTGATCTGGCTCTATCAGGGGTTTTGGTTTTTATTCATCCGTCTGCCGACCTCTTTATGACTAGCATTCCTTTGTTTCGCTCCGCAGGCTCTTGCGTATCAATTACCCCTTCATCGTGACACTCAACCCTGTTCTCAGCCCATTCGTTGCCTCACGGATGAATCGCTCTAAAGTGCGTTCGCCATTTAGCAACAAGATGCTCCGCCGTGAGCGTTTCTCGTTCTCTAAAAATTTTGGCATGGAATGTCTTTAATAACATATCAAAAATCATGGAAAAATAAATCCGCCGGATCCATATGGCGCAGCGTCCTACTCCAGAATATAGATGGAGCAGTTGACAGTGTTTTCTCTCAGGATTAAAGGGCTGCAGTTGGTGCCGAATTAATTCAAGGGTGGCTTCGTAGAATAGGTCAGCTTTCAGCAAGGTCTCCTACACGCGATTACATAGCGACTTCATTAGCACCAGCAGGTTATACTCAGCACTAAAACAGGGATGCGGTTTTTCCATCCACCAGCTATAAGTGCCCACTTTTACATAAACTATTAACACGGGAGTGGGGCGAAGAGACATCGGCCAAAATCTAACAGCTGATGATTGACTAAGAGTTGGCTGAGAAGTGGTATATACTTGTCGTTCAATCATTATTACTTTTGTGTGTCATACCCCCTTCGTTATATCCCTACTCTGGCACCATGCATGCAGTGTACACTGACCTAAAAGCAAAGTAGGATAGCAGTATGAACTCTGTAAGAACCTAGCGTGCGGCCGGCCGCCAGTATTCCGAGAAAATCCATACACTTGTTTTGAACGAACCAGAGAAGCAAATAACATTCAGAGGAATAAGAAACGCATAAAAAATAGTGTCACTCTTCTTCATTAACTTATTTTTTCAAGCAGTGCATTACATGCGATGATCAATTGTTAGTCCGGTTGTGGGCTTGGACAGACAAGAATATATAGGTACGAATTGGCAAACAGGCTTCATTGAAGAAATTATGCAACCTTCGGTGTGGCTGACTGCGAGGAAATTGAATTGTGCTACACGAGATATTAACTGCGCCACCACGGAACATGCGTTGCTAAAAACCTACACGCTAACTGCGTTAGAAAAGGTATCATTCCTATATAACTGCTACATAATATGAGTCAAAATTATGATGGCCATAAAAGCTAGCTCTGAATTACACGGATGGTTTAGAAAAAAGTGGCTTTATTAAACAAGTGTAAGCCTTTTAATATAGGATGAATTATTGATGCTACGTACGTTCGAATACTGTGTAGACGTTAACTGAGTGCAATTATACAGCGCAATAATATTGAACGAATAGCATGGAACGTAATAACATGAACATTTTCCTGTGTTCATCACAGTTTAAGGCTAAATCGGTACTTTATAGGTACACATACTTTCCAGTGACTTCCAATATCTTTATTTGGTGGATGCAGACCAAGCGTTCAGATGCTAACATGACAGCAAACAGCTTCGCGTTAGACATTTGAAGTTGTAGACCACCTGATATTGTTTTGTATTTTTAAGATTTGCGTCGTATTTAAGGCCCTCGATTTTCGGTTCAAAATCACAAATTCACATATATATATATGTATTTCACTTACTTTCCTTAAATGTGAATCTTGAACCGAACGGGCATGCAAAATATCTGAAACGCTACCATAATTGTCTTCTCTCTATATTAAGAGCATGTATACATAAAACATATTTTGAAACTTGACAGAAAACAGAGCTGAATGGAGACAGTATTCAACCAAAATATCGTGATGCATTATCTGAATGTTATGGGTACGATTACGGTCGAACTTTTTTGAGGTATCCGAGATTTTGCTTTAAGGATATACGCGGACCAAACAGTCATTTAACAGAACTCGTATGATAGTACATAGTAGTAATATGGTCATATGTGCAGACTTCTACTAATGAAATCATTACATGGAAAGCAGTTCAGCAAAAGTTTTTATCTACGTTGTCACATAACATATGGTTTTATGCAGATGCGACAAATAGACCAACATTGCATAAACTCGTGTTTAAGAAACTGCACTCTCTCATGTTTAACCCGGTTCAACATGCAACACAATGATCCAATAATTTTCCGCTCGCAAGCTGGACTGGGTAACATTCATCACTGGAGTGTTTTAAGTAGATTATATGCTATATAATTCTTTTGCTTATGCTAACAATATAGTAGCCAATCACAGGTAAATGAATAAGAAATAAATAAATTTATTTGAACAATAATAGAGAAATTGCATATACCTATTTAGCATTATGAGTGACGTAATAGCCCAAAAAATTAGTTGTATAAGCCGTCGCAAACACGAGTGAGTTTTTAAAATATGTTTATTAGTTTAGGTAGCTAAGTGTTTCAAGGGATTTCATAAGCACAGCTGAGCAAAATGCACAAAAGGTTCGCGGAGTTTACTCGTGGCACGGAAATTGTGTAACTTGGTTCTGAGCTGTAAATTCCAGGAATGTAAAGAGCTAGCATGAGGTGTAGCATAACAGCCAGGACAAAACCTTTCAGGTAAAAATATTGTTTATAGGCTTATATTTTATGTAATCTAAAACAGCTCTCTATCTGACAACATGCGGTATTTTCATTGAAAATTGAAGGCAATCCATCGACTGGAGCAAGATAAAAGAAAAACACTTGCATTACAAAACATGTCCAGTTTGTTTCGAGTTCATAGCGCTAATATTGATTACAATGCTTTTCAATAACCTGCTTGCAGTTGCAACGTTTATAAATAAGCATATAGACTTTCGAAATTGTTTCACAGACTAAATGGCACGTACCACATAAGTTAGCCCTTTCACAACACTAAGTAACGGTTTAGCTGCCTTTCTTCCTACTACGATTTTGTTGCCTGTGAAAGGAGAATTCCAGTTAGCTTAGTCGTATTATTGAATTTGAGAAATTTAATTTGTTTGCTAATTAGCAAGCAAGCATTAGAGGCTGAGTTGCATTAATGACCGCCATAATGGATGATTTTGTTGTGTTGATCAGATTTATCAGATCCCAGTTGTAAAAGTTGTGCGGTGTCCCAACAAGGTCCAGTATGTTGATGACAGATAAGCCTGAAGAAAATAAGTCCTGTGAAAACGAAACGTACATAATAACAGCATTAACTACGCACGAACTTGACATAAGGTATAAAAAACCACTTTCCGTAACAGTGGCTACACCGTCCAAGTTATATACAGTGGACAACATAATAATACGGCCGGAATCTTACTAAAATATGAGAAAGGCATTGGGATGTGAGGCAGTACGTAGAAACGTTATGATCTATGTGCTGTTTAATTATCATTCGGGCAACTTTGAAACGAAATGTTACAAGTATACTAAGGATGAAAAGGTGCATTGTGAATTACGTAAAGGAAATGTTCGTGTTTTAGAATATGGATGACGGGTCTTCTTGTCAAAACAACGTGATGCCATAAAACCGGAAACCGACTTGGGTTTTATAACCACAATTCCAGACACTACATCATAAATTAGCAACTGTCAGCCAATGTGAAATACATGTGAACTAACTATACTTCAACCGTTTATTATTCACAAACGCAGACCTTAAAATTAACACCACCGTCTAGAGTAACTTGGTTTAGATTTCTCGTAGGTCATGCACTTTTTGCTATACGTTGTTTTATCATTGATTTGTTGTCTGACTCTAGAAAAGAACTAGTGTCATATAGGAAGCGGGTGACGGTCATATTGTGGCTGCTACACCAAATTATTGTGGTAGTTTGAGCTTGATTTATCCTAAGATAAACCTACCCAAAATATATTTTTGCACCGAAAAATAATTCTCGACGAATGTGAGTTCTCATTTTGACATAAACTTGCTTGCATTTGTAAGAAATAAACATTCGTAAGATAAATTGCAGTACTTCCCAAAACTTCAGAACTGGTGACGTCCTTTCAGATTCCAAACGTTTGTTAACAATATTAAACAAACCGCTTTAATTAAGATTGGTTCGCTTCCTATTAGCAGTGTCAATTTTATCTTCGCAAGAGGATAAGTGAAGCGTATATATATATATGTATATATATATATATATACATATTCGAATCAATGATCCTGGTTCAAAACTAAAGTCAGGCAGAAAGTTAGAAATTCGTGTAATTAGCGTAGCACATATAAACCTGTAATGTCTATACTTGCTGAAAACTTACATATGGAGCACAGGGAAATAAGTAGAACCTCACGCGTTGAGCACATTTGTATGTTGCCCACCTCCGTAGGTTGACGGCTTTCCATGGATTAAAAGCTCATGGAGCAAGACAACCTCTGTAAGTTGTATTTACCCACTTTTGCCTTAAGAGTTATTAATATGTTAACTTCCATATTATCCGACCATGTGATCATTAACTGAAGAATGGTCGCCGATCGTTTGTTCAAAAAACACCGTTTGCTTAGTGGGCTTGTGCAATGTGCAAAATTCGTCTGATTCACAATCACTGCACTTGACGGCTATGCACACGTTGAACGATACGGTACGCTCCCTGTCAAGTACAATGCACACATGCTTCCGATAAGCCCCACAGTGTTTACGTGCGTCTTGCCGTAATTCCCAATGGGGACTGGCCAATAAATACACCTTGAAAGTTTTTGGGTGAAATCATTCCGTATACATTCATCTTGAGTATGAACCACACGCTCACCATTTACTAGCAGCTGTAGCGTTCACACCAACCCCAAAGCGCGGTAATCTGTAGCACTAAGAACAACATATGAGATTCCAAAATTTCACCTCTGAAGCTGAAAGCAAATATATGAATTATATGTTGCAGTTGCAAACAAACTTTTTATAGACGTTTTCGCCACACAGCATTAAGAGGATAAACATGTACCCATTTATTGCACTGGAGGTAAACAAAAGTTTGAGAGCTTGTACCTGATATAATCTGTACATTAGCAACTTGGATAGGAGCTACGTTGAGGATAACGTCCACTGATCGTCAAATGTTGCTTCCGCGCTAAATGTTGACTTCCTGAGAGCGCAAAGAGTATAACTGTGTAGTTGAAATTAATTAACGCCGAAATTATAGCATTTGATATTGTATCCACTCTTTGCTTACTAGTACGGGAACGGCAACTGAGCCTATCGAAGCATACCAGCAAAATGAAACACCTCAAATCTTAACCGTGAGGAGAAGATTAATCTGCTATATTTTCTCGAAAGCCAAAACCAAAGAAACAAGACGAAACAGTTTAACAATAGCAAGGATATTGCTAGAAATATTCAACGACAAATAATATGTAATGCGAAAGAGACAATGAGAAAGAGGAGATCTAAAGCGTAGGAGCGGTACAA
>CALYDF020007755.1:0-12228 GCA_944474145.2 Dicrocoelium dendriticum | reverse complement strand
CATGCGTGCACTAGAAGCGACTTAAACTCTTCCAACCCTATGTAAGATGACTGAACCAATTGTGAGGTTTGCGCGAACAGATTTTCAAATTAAGCCTCGATTGTTAGTTTGTCTCTTCGAGTGGGGAGACAGAACCTAGGGCCCAATGACAGGACTTCCACTGTGGTACGACCAAGCGTCAGGGTGGATAAATTACAAGCGTACTTTGCAGGTTCAGCTGGGAAACACAGTGTCGGTTTCTCTACTTTTAGTGTTTTCGAGAGGGAAGTAGGTAGTTGTGATCCTTGCTTTGCGACGATTTCCTTGACCGTGTTCTCTAACTCTGCACGATTGTTCATTGAAAGGCCGGTTAGCACGGCAGTTAACTGGCTTAGCCCACGCTTTTGCTCATCCCTTTAAACAAGAGTGGTTTCAATCTGACTGAGAGCTAAACGCTTCAGGCACACGTTGTCCGGCCTGATGTGTGAGCGACGAAGAGATTTCCAATAACTCACTGGATAGATGCAGTTCTCGATACAATTTTCTATGAAACTAAGATGTATATCCGCTTTCGATATCCTGGTCTGGAAGCTCAGGTACTTGTCGAGCGATCTCAACACAGGGCGGTCTGAGCGATGTTTCACCGTAGTAAAAAGTTCCAGTGTATGACTAAACTCATTAACTTTCGAAGTTTCAATCCGTCATATCGGGAGATCGAGTCAATCGTGGTCAACAATACGGTCAGGAAGAGCTTAAAATATGCGGTAGCCGAAGGGCAGTAAGAATTATGACAAATACTTAATAAAGCGTATCTCATGCTTCTGCGCAAGAACGACCGAGCGATCGAATTGTACAGGAGAAGTGTAGAAAACAGATGACTGCTTGAAGTATCCGTATGCAAGACAATACTCAAAAAGAATATTCAAATTCGCCATCAGTTGCATGAGATGGAAGATTACAGAAATGCGCTGTTCGCATGCACGCGATCTCACGGGACTTGAAGAGCATTGCTGTTTGTTCCCGTAATGCACCCCTGTTCTAGTATTTCCCATGTCCCCATTTGGAGTCGGCATTAGGGACACTAATATTGTGGTAGTTAAGTCCACCAGGCTAGGGAGGTATGGACCGAAGGAACCGAGTAAGTCACTAGATGTGATATGGTGCGGTTTACTCTCCACTCACTCTCAGGAGATCGTTGTGTAGAGAACAGGATAGGCCCATCAGGCAGCGATTACTCAAGTTTAAACCGTCAATAACGTAAGACATTACGCACGGCCTGAGCTGCACCCAGCTTACAAAAGATTAGTAGGGGGATTTCTATGGTGTAGACTGAATTGATAAAACTTGGGGATGTGACCAATACAATTCATTTGCCATCGAGTTGTACTACCTGATCCTCTGAAATGCACCTTTATCCACTCATATACTCAGCGTCCACCCTCAATGAGCGCTCACATCCACTAATTTATGGGCTGTGTGTGTAACGCGTGCATGCGGGCTGGATGTGGAGAAGCCGTTACTCCTTCCACATTTTCCCATCTTGTGTTGCTCCTGGATCAAGTTGTATTTATTTACCTTTTTTCTTTCCCTCTTATTTGTTTTCCCCATTTGTAAGTGAGTTATTGAAAAACCATCTAATGTCACTCTTTTTAGACCACCTGATGATCATGCACAGATAGCATAAGCCTCAACGATTTCTATGGAACTCTAAAGCGGTTACACTCGTCCTCATGTGAAATCCAAGGGTGAGTTCCCCAGTCCTTGTTTCATGTTTACGGATAGCTGTATTAGTTATTTTGAATTTTCCAACAGGCAACGATTGGTCATTCAAGCGTTTTACATTTTAACTATGCAGCGGGAGTTGATGGGATCTGTTTACCCTTAACGCCGACCGTTGTTTATTACACGAAACCCGCTTGCATACCCTTTGGAAAAGCGATCAATGTGTTGTTTCTCGGTCATATGCGTAAACCTCGTCCGGTGGATGCAAAGCCGTGTTTGGTCAATCAATCTTAGGAATGTGCGGAGGCACGTCGGTATGGGATAGAGAAAAACAATCGAAATTGTTCATCACTACAGTATACTTGCTGCACTGATGCGGATTTGCCCTCTCCGTGTAATGAAACGGTGTGTAAACAGCAATGTGGTAACACGGAAGAACTGGTTTTATTACTAGCTGAAAGTAATGCAAGGAAATGTTATGACCAATGCCGTGCAGAGACTAGGTCAGATTTGTTTAAGATCTCTGACCCTTCTCCAAGTTTAATTCCGCAGCCACGAATAGAGGAATACTGAATACTGATTCGAAGCAGCGAGTAGAGCTTTCTCTGTGTAGCTGCATCATTCGTCGCTCTTGGACATATACTCCTTATTTATCGTTACGCCCTCTATATTTTGCCTCTGCAAAGTGTTTGTCTAGGAGCTTCTTAAATTCGGACACTGAGTTCTCATCTACTATGTGCTGCGGCAGGTCGTTTCCAGACATCACCACTCTGCGTTCGAAACAGAGTTGGTGAGCGACCGCCTTTAACTTCGGTACGATGAGTTTATACCGGTGTCCGCGCATGCAGCTTTGTGTGCACAGATGAAGCAGTTGTTTTCAACATGGGGTAATCACTCAGGTGTAATATCCGGTGCGTCATATCTGTGTACAAAATTAGTAAAATATCATTTTGTATCTAGACAACTTAGGAAACTTGCCTGTTCACATGGTGACTACTTGTGTTTGAGTCACCCAGGCGAATCGTATTTCGCTCGCTTCCGGCTTTCCGCTTCGAACAGCGCTCGCTGTGTCTCGACTGGTGACTACAACTTCCCCATAGCTAGAGCCGTTTTGCGGCGCTTTTAGTGCGCAGGATTGCACTTTTCGACAATAAACATCTAGCTCGTCCTTATATTCGTCTTTTTCCGACTTTACAATGAGGCGAGACGAACCTGAGTTTATAGCGACCCAACGATTCCGGTATAACTGACGACGTTGACGGGAAATTTGACAAGGCGCTTACTAATTTTCCGTTACGAGTTCGTTAACTTCTGTTGTACTTTTGTCCATGTTTATATTTTCTGCATATTTCGGGATTATATCGATTACTTTACATCCTATTTGCCATGTGGAAAACATACCCACTTATACCCATAATACTTCCATGAGAGTGAAGGGAGATCTATGGTGAACTGAAGTGGGGAAATCGGCTGATTGGATTCAACAGTGAAAATGCCCTATATTACCGAAGATAAGCCGATGATTTTTGGACATTTCATTTCTGTAGAGGGAGGTAGGCTTAAATAAGCAAGTTGAAAAAAGTCACATGCTAAATCCACCCAGGAATTTCTACATACCTACATACCTACGCCCCTATCTCCCCTTAGTACCACCCGCTAGTGACGGGGGTTTGAAGTGTCTCATTTTTTCGTACGGGCTGGGTCTACGCAGCACTGCGGGTAACATGCCTATAACTATATAGGTTTCTTTGTGACGAAAATTCTCGGCACATTACACATTTGACGTTCGCGACGGATGAAAGTAATAGAAACGTACGGGAGTATAAAGAACCATGCATCATCACACACCTAACATGGGGGAAGGTCATGACAGAAAAGCAGTTACTGGTAGATTTTTTCCGGTCGGCTAATATAGAGACTTACGATTTTCGACAAACTTGACCTTGCATTGCATGGACAGGCTTATATTCGGTAATATACGGTAAAACGCGACCACTGAGACACTGATTACGCTGAACTTAAACCAGTAATTTGCTAAATGTCAAAGCATCGAAATTGGCCAACGGATTCGGATAGTTCAGAGTGCGACCAATGAGATACTACTAGGTCCATATGATTTGAAATGGTTTGTCAACGCTTCAGTCTGTAGTGGAACCTTATAAGAAAGTGCAGTCCATGATTTGTCTCTTATTTATATAGTCTAATAGTGTATGATGACATAAAAAGCAGCAGCCTTACAAGATCCACAGGATGCCAAACACAATAAAAATAATGACCGAAGTATTCCCACATGAAAGTTGAAGATTTGGTACTCTAAACTTCGCCCTTTTCGTACAGTTGGGTACCGTTTATCAGTTAGATGACAACCTAATAGTCTTTCGAATGTCACGATGTTTAGTGCGTTCATCACATATGCTGGCAATGCATTCCAGTGTGAACGGATCCTAAGTGAGTAAGCAACCGTTCTATAGTGCAATCAAGTAGACAGTTTATGGTTGCCAACACCCGAATTTAGCCCAGGTGTATAGAAGAGAGAGGGAGAGAGTAATGGAGTGTATTCTGGCAATTTCGAACACCGTCATCCCACATCCCAGTGTTCCCTTCGTTTCTATGCTGCGCACATTCACCTGGGTAGTTATCCATGTGTCCGGTGTCGAACACAACATGCTTCTTCATTCCATGTAGGATGTAATGAATAGGAAATTATTTCCGTTCATTTTGAGTATCTTTTGTTGTTTCTTTGTTCCATATTCATGATGCCAACCTGTAGTGACCCCCATAGCATTGTTTCTGAGCACATGCAGTACATCACTGCATTGTGAGCCGTAATATCTCAGCTCTGTCATTCCCTGCCTCGCCGTCACATCGTTTGCCCGGGCGTGGACGCAATGACATGAACAAGTATAAATCATTAAGCAAACAGGGGTCGGTGGACACGAAGGGCCAACGAACCGGCCACTTGATTAATCGGACCTGGGGGATATGTGTCAGTTGGATGTATTGTCCCGTTTGGATTATTGGTTGTGTGAACACCTGCGTCCGGATCGAAAGTCTCACTCACGTCGGCGGAAACTGGGGCTACCGCCTCAACACCCACCATGAGACCCTTGTAATCAGGTTCCGTGAGATTCAAGCGGACACATTAAATTTGTCCGTTGCGATGAACGTGTTGGAGGCGTTTATGCGATCAGACGACATGTGGCTCAGACACTCCACAATTATCGGTTCTCACAGGCCAAGGGAAGAAAGACAAGCGGAAATCCAACCGTAGTGCGTCATGTCAAAATGAGCTTCAGAAAGTGCTACTGGTGCATGGTGTGCCAGAATTGAAGTATGACGATAGTAGTAAACGACAGAAGCACGAGATCGAAGAATAGAGGTACCTCACAGAGCTCTATGACATGCAAAATGTCGTGGCTTTTGACCTCACCCGTCTAATTGCCTCCACAAACTACCAAAGCAGCGGGCAACGAATTTTGAAAGTTACCTTGGCTGCGCCCGAAATAGTACCAGTGGGAATCCAAGTGTGGCGTGACAACAGGAAACTTGGGTCACCAGAAGTACGGTTAAGACCGTTTCTTCAATTAGTACAGACCTCAGATACAGATGAGCCAGTCTCGGTTGTACCTATCTCAGATCAGCCAACTGTGCAAACATCCGTTTCAGAAAACTTCAGCAGACCGGCACTGTTTGTGCTGCGTTGTAAATTTTCGCTTAGTTTCCTTGGTTCCTCCCGAATCCGGATGAACCGTTTGATAACGCTACATGCGCGCCCGACAGTTCCTACCGCTGTCTGCGTATAGTCTTTACAAACGTTTGTAGTCTAATGATCAAACTTGACGGCCTTTGCCACTTTGTTGCGTCTTGACAAGCAGACGTATTGGGCCTAGCTGAACCTTGGTTATATTCAGAGATAACCGGGAAAAGTCGAAATCAGCGGATATGCTTGCTTCCATTTTGATAGGCTATCAAATGACCGTGGAGACATGTTGCTTTACATAAGGTCTTCCTTGTGCGGCAGACTTATGAGCATCTGCTTAAGCGGTGATGGACTGTGTGAGCAGATATGGTGTTAGATCCCCCTGAGAGACGGCGAACTCTTCGTGGATGCTGTGTATCGTAGTCCACTGAACCGAAACTTAGATCGCATGAGTCGTCCACAATTCGTGCTTATGGGCGATTTCAACCTTTCTCGAATATGGGGCCCCAAGGTCGAGCTTCTCCCCGGCCACTGCGAAATCGAGACGAAGTTTGCGGAGACGATGTTTGCACCTGGGGCCACACATCACATCATTCGGCCGACGTGGATTATTGCGCCCTCGATTCCATCCTGCTTGGGTCTGTTGCTGACAAACTGCGATCAACATTTGCATGATGTTTGAATCCTTGAGCCTCTGGGAGCTAGTGACCTCTCGATGGTCATGGCGTGTTTAAAGCTGCCACTGCCGTTTGCTCCTCCGCTAGAGTCAAACTTCAACTACTGGAAGGCGGACTTTAATGATCACACTCGAGCCGCAAGCTTGATGGACTGCTCGCTACCACAAAATTCATCAGTTGAAGCCTGTTGGTCTACCATAAAAGAGGGATTAAAATAACTGTGCACCCGATATGTGCCCCGCAAATATCGGAAAGCTGGACTAGTCAAGCCACACTGGTTTGATAATGAGCAGGTCAAACTGGCTCGACAGCGACACCAGCTATGGAATAAATTCGTTCACTATGGCGCTGCCGAAGATTACGAGACTTACAAAAGGCAACGAAATGCCTGCAATAGCGCGAAAACGAGTAAACGCCGAAACCTCGAAGAGCAGCTTGCAGCCGCAGCAAAAACAGCTCCCAAATGGATCTCCGCCTACGTGAAGCGATACTTGAGGACGACAGATGATGTACCTGTGTTGGAGTGCTCGGATAAAAAGCCCCGCTACTGAGCGTGCTTCCGTTTTGGCGACGCACTTCGCTTTCGTTTTGCAGCTAACCAGACGTCCGTGCCAAGTCCGATGCATATCGCCCCTACCGAGCTGGACAGGCTGGATTGTAGCGGTGAGGATGTGCGCAAATTTCTCGCCAGTCTTGACGGTAGTAAGCCTGCCGGGCCTGGTGGGCTCCATCTGCTGATCTTCAAGTCGCTATCGGCCATAATCTCATCTCCGTTGACTGAGCTATTCAACATGTCGCTGTCCGCCGGTTCAATGCTGAGTGACTGGAAATGCTGAGTGGTGAAACCGATTCCGAAAAGCGTCGATCCGAGCAGTGGCCATCTACCGACCGATATGCCTGATCTCTGTTTTGGCAAAGGCACTCGACAATATCGTGAAGCGTAGTCTTCTGCAGCATCTCGAGTTAAAAAGCGTCTTGAAGGCTGCACAGCACGCTTTCATGAAATCTCGGTCATGCATCATAAACATGCTACTCTCGAGACATGAATGGTTGCAAACGCTAAACCAAGGGAAGTCGGTTGACGTTAGTTACGTCGACTTAAGTAAAGCGTTTGATAAGTTAAACCATGACATCCTCATTTGGAAGCAGATGTGCGGTGTGGGTGGCTCACCGCATCAGTGGATCAGTTGACATCTTTACTGGTCGGACGTGGAGGGTGCAGGTGGACAACCACTCGACCGAGTGGTATCCCTAAACCAGTGGCGTCTCACAGGGCACAGTCCTTGGGCCCATTCTGTTCCTGACCGATATCAAGGAGTTGTCTCAGTTTCTCAATTCACCTTTCGCGTTGTTTGCAGATGACCTTAAGGTATGGAGGCTAATTGAGGAGCCCGACGACTGGGCTCTGCTTCAGCGTGACCTGGACCGCCTCTCCCCGTGGTCAGCAAAGGTAAACCTTCCGATTAACCCTGACAAGTCGGTTTTCATGAGCCAGGGCAAGGGTGGTAATGGCCTAGTCTACAATCTGGCCAGCCAACAGTCACATCTAGCGCCATCAGTGAAAGATCCCGGCGTACTCTCACGCTGCTATTTGAAATCCCTTGAAAACACGAATAGGCTTTACCAAAATGAACTGCGCATGCTCTTGGCGCACTTGGTCCGAAGTGGTTGCCACCCGCTTCTGTTCATCTATCATCAGACCAATGCTAGACTACAGCTCACCCGCCCTCTGTCCGCTCACCCGGACCGAAGTGAAAAGGATTGAGTAGGTACACCATATGGCCACAAGGCTCATCTCCGGTTTTCGAGGTGTGCCAAATGAAGACTGGTGCAGGAGACTAGGGTTGTACTCTCTTACTATCGAATGCAGATCGACCTCATCATGACTCACCGGATATTACCTCTGGGCGATTACCCCATGTTGAGGTCGCTGCTTCATCTGCGCACACCAGGCAACATCCGATGACACCGATACAAGCATGTCGTACTGGATTTGAAGCGGATTGCTCATCAACTCTGCTTCGAGCGGAGGAGGATGAGTATTTGGAACAACTTGTCTGCAGACATAGTCGAAGTAACGTAGATGTCAGAGTTTAAGAAACTCCTAGACTCGCAGTTTGCCGACTTGAGATTTCGAGAATAATCACCATCATAATAGGTTAATTTGCTTGAAAAATATTAGGTGCAGCTACATAGAGGCATCTCTACTCGATGCAAATTCACAGCACTCAGTATTCAGTTATTCACCAAGACTTCCCATGAACTTGTGATTGGCCCATCTGCAAAAGGTAGTCATTAGTAGTATACTGTTGGATTCCTGGTAAGTTATATTCTTTCTTAGTTCGTTGTTGGCCACGAGTAGCCAGATCTCTTGGGGTGACGGAGTACAGCTTCCAGGACAAAAGATTATACCCATGAATGTTGTAATGCCATTCACTCGCTGGCATACAACAAAATGTACCACACTTGAATGAATCGCAAATCGGAACGGGCTGAGGTTTCATCGCCCGTAATGCATGCATACATGGTTGGCGGCATCCGGTTTCGGATTTGCCTGTCACTGTGGCCAGCCACAGGACGCCTGCGCCTACAGAGGGACCATGGATGGCTTGCGCTGCACACCCACAGCTCCAACCACACACCCCATATCCAGTGTAAACCCGAAGGAATAAGACCGGGAGGCATGTGGATGGGAGCCACGTTTCATCAACGGAGACCGCCCACACTCCTTCACAGGCAAACACAAGCACGCTGTATTTGGGAATCAAAGCGCACACAAGGCGGTGGCTGGACCGTAGTCCGCTCTACACTGAGTGCATGGAACCACTCTTTGAGCCTAGCACGGCTACAAGGGACGTGCACCCCGTCCCCTCTAGCAACGACCAACTGTCTCCAGAGCCAGTATGGAACGAGGTAGTGGGTAATAGACAGGTAGGCACCTTTTCAACATGCACATCAAGCGCGGCCATACACGGGGATATCAAGCAACAGCAATCACTTTAAACGACAAGCTGAAATACAATAATCCATATTGCATACAGATACGGTGGCATAACTCTCCTCTAAATTACCATATGAAGTAAGTTGGTTAACAGCGAATCCGCGATAAGGAAAAATGTCCACAAGCTACTTTAAGATGCTATAAACGCAAACAAGTTATCGAAGATAAGCGCAATTAACTTAAGCAACTTGGTCAGTTAATAGAAAATTATTCAGGTAGGCAGAACAAACCAAACAAAGTGGAATAAAAGTTCTCCAGCTTGAAAAGTCCTAGTTTGAGTGTAAGTTGGTTAAGCCCAGCTGTGGTAAAGAAGCATCAAGAATGCAGCATCAGCCACAGCATGGGGCATATATATATATATATATATATATATATATATATATATATATATATATATATATCATCGGAGTGAGTTTGGACCTTACCATGGTTTGTGTGTCTCAGTGATCCATTGAGCTATAATGGGTAGGGCATTTTTGCACTTCCAGAGCCACTCATACCAGATTGGTCAATGGTTAGAGGCCAGACATACTCAGTTTCCTGGTCCTCCAGGGTGGGGGTTGGAATGAGAGGGGCTCGTTTTTCCTTAAAACCGACTCCTTGTAGCCCAATGCCAAACCCGCTGCCTTGCGGTAAGGTTTTTGAACCAAAGGCTTTGGTTGAGAACCCTAATCGTTCTCCTGTCTAGGCCTGGGCAACCTGACAGTATCTTGCCCACGCAATACAATGAATCACACCTCAAACAAATTTTTTATGCTCTAGCCACCTCAGAGGATAATCAACAGTGCCCTATTTGCTGCATCGGGCAGGGTGGATAGGGGTTTGGATGCTACTGCTCAAGGCATCCCGTCTTCTTATTCCCCCTCTTACGCTTTTTCACCCTTAGCGTCACGTTCCAGCTCCACATTTATCTCTCCTGTTTTCAACCCGACTATTGTCGGCCCTCCTCCGACTTGCTTCAATAGTAGCTTGTCTTTTAGTTTCAATTCAAATGTGAACACGCAACGTTATTACTGCACTGTTAACAGGCCCATGTCCAAGCATACGATCAAGCCCAGTTCATCGACTTCCATTTGGAGCCCTCGATCCTCCTTCAGATTGGCATGCCTTAATGTACGCACACTACTACAGATCGGTTAACTGGCAGCACTTGCTCGAACATTAGAGAACCTATCGATCGATATCTGCTGTTTATCGGTGACCCGCCTGCAAGACTCGAGCTCCGTGCACATTTTGCGATCCCCTATAGATGATACAAGCAGTATTTTCTCATTGCGCCTATCCGGTGACGATGCAGCTTCGAGCACCGGCCAAGCCGGCGTTGGTATTGCCGTGAGTCCCCTTTTCTGAAGCTACTCTGGTTGATTGGATTCCAATCAGTAGCCGGATGTGTGAGGTCCGATTGGTTGGCTCGTTCAAAGCTTCGAAGTCGCGTGGGACTAACACGTGTCTATATGTTATCGCTGCCCATGCACCGACATACTGTAGCGATGACTCGGTAAAAGACGACTTATATTGTCAACTGAACGAGCTCCTTAGCCACAGAAGAAGCTTGGACACTGTAGTGCTGGCTGGAGATTTGAACGCTCAAGTTGGAAAATTATACACAGATGCATGCATACAACAGCCCTTATAAAAAACATTTGTGAAACAGGTGATGACTTACATGCTACTTTGCCACACCGGCACACAGCCAGTTGGAGTACGGAAGTGCGGGTGAAACCCATCGAGGGAATACCCAGCATGGAAGCGGGTCCGGTGGGGAGGGTTCCATGCACAGCCGTATTACTTTAGTTGAAATTTCGACTAAGTCTGCATCTCATGTTGTTCCCAGTTTACTATTCGCTCTGATACTTTCAAACTGCTAATCAATTCAAAAAATCATTTGGGATCCATTGTACATACTATGAACAATTAGCTGTTTCATGCAATCCGCATTTTACAGATTGATCAGTCCAACCAGTTGGACTGTGCCTCGCACCTTCAAGGAATGAACCGTTTAGTTATTCAGTTAGTTATTTATCACCTAACAGCTATGCTATGCTATCCGAGAGATGAACTCTGACTACAGATGACGACAGTGGACTCCGGTGAAGTTCCTGATGTGATTCGAATGTGTAGAAATCTACAAGCATACTGTAATGTCTCGTGGGGTGGACAGATTTCAGTTTGTGTGCGTTCAGCACGTGTACATCTCACTAAACTTCATGTAATACACAACTTCTTGGTTTCATGATGTTGCGTTGTAAGATGCAAACTGCCTACTTCAGCCGTGCCAGCGGAAAACGGAGGGTAAAATGCATGCTCAGTACATTTCGTAGGTGGGAAGGGTAAAGCCGAGAATAAATGTCGGAATAACACATAAATTCACGTGTGTGTTCACCGTGTGTTTTCACCAAATTGTGGCCCAACTAACTTGGGCCATAGCACATAATGCAAGTGGAACTGAGTGTAGTTAAATGGGCTAAGTGTGTCGTGGAAATAGCGGAAGTTGGAACACCGTTCCATGATCGGCAAAACCGAAGAGTGTGAAAGTGCCAGTGGCCTTCTAACCAGGCCAGCTTCAACTGGCGGTAGTTCAGAAATGTGTTGTGGTTGATCTCATTAGATAAAATTATGCATGATTGAGATTCATGTGGCTCTGACAGTAATAAAGGGTCATCTGAGGTACCACTGCAAACTCGAAGGTCCTGGATTGATCAGGGTTTGGAGTAAGCTATCGACGAATCTGGACGCCTTCGTTATGGAATCTTGAACGCAGCAAGACTTTACTTTGACCAGGGCTGCCAGGTCCAGACGGTGTAGTCTACGTTGATCGCGTGTAAGGGATGAGAAATTGCAGAAACCGAAAGAATGGAACAGCATAAAAGCAATATGTAACAGATCTTGGTGTTAAACCGGTATTCTTGCTAGCTTTGCGACCTGCAATTTTTACATATTCTACCTGTCTTGGGCAACCGAACTTATCATGTGAGAGCACTGGGGGGGACCTTTGTTGGAAGGTTGCTGCAGAATCTGCCGTCAGAGCTTATACCCATAGATACTTTGGTGGTATATGCACAACGCATTGCACCTGACCACGATGAACAAGTGCATGATCAGAGCTGACCCCATGTAAGCCGTTTTCAGGTTACCTTGCTTTGGAATGC
>CALYDF020007754.1:0-12244 GCA_944474145.2 Dicrocoelium dendriticum | reverse complement strand
CACACAGCTGTGAGTGACTCCAAGCTTTCCTACCGTGTCACTACGTGTCCCACGTGTGTCACATGAACCTAAGGTTCCGTTACTTGCGTGAGCGTGGTAGTTTTTATTTTTCTCACGGAATATGTTAGCTATGACTGCACCCTCGTTGTCTTTTATTCTTGTATTCAACTCTCATTTTACGCTACCCTTAATCAGGAGGGCACTTGCTTAATGAACGCTTAAACCGAAGGCTCGTATTTCTAAAACAGCTAATATGAACCGCAGGTATATTAACAGAACTGTCATGCACCTGTATGTTTACCCGTGATTAAAATATCTCCATTGGCTTGCTGCGTATTAAGCCACCTGTAAACAGCTAAACCATTTGCCCTGTTATTTCGCCAGCAAACGTAAATTTGCATTCACTTGCCCAATATTCAAACGTAATATCACATTGAAATTTTCGACCCAGCTTTTAACATAGTTGGTCAGTAGTTGACCGCTGTTTCTCAAGGAAGATCCGTAGTAACTAAATATTTCATTTGATGTATGTTCCCCATAATGCTTGCAGGATGCGGTGAATAGCAAAATATAAGGCTTTGACTATTGAGTTATCAGCATTTTATCTTATTTGAAGTGGGAATTTTTACCTTCCAAAGAGCAGCCTATAGTTTTCCATTCATTGGAAACATATTTGGACAATCGCTCAAACTCAACAGCTCGTTTTGCATGCATCCAGGTACATAGACCTGTGCAGCTCCCATGTTACTCATTGTCAGCAATAGCACACAAATGCAAGCAACTACTCTGACAAGATTGTGCCTAATTACATATGAGACTTGATTGTATGAACTACTAGAAGTTAAGTGCATGCGCGTTCGCACTGCACAATTGAAGAAAACAATAACCATATTCCATTTCGAAATAATATTATAAAGAGAATAAACAACAACAACAACAACAACAACAACAACAACAACAACAACTGTAGTGGCTCTAACAGGTGCGCAAAGGCGTTGAATTTTACTTCATCATAGTTTATACAACACAGTTGGTCCAGATTTATTCCGAACGACGACCATGACCGCATCTGGTATCTAACTCATAAATGAGTAAAAATGATAAAATAGCACCAACAACAGGTAACGAATAAGCTCGTTCTCATCTGTTCGTCATTAAGCTACTGCACCACAAGTGAATTACATAGAACGTAAACCACAGACAAGAGTAACTATGGAGTGGCCTAGATGACTTGAGTAAATGAGCTAGATGGATAGTAGCCAAAATCATACAAAGAATATGCGTATGTTGTTAGTGCCAAATCATTTGTCGGTATGATGGTGGACCAGGTCAGACAGCGTGTTTGGACGAAATGTTTATGTGCATGTTGGTCAAGATCATGAAGTCGAATGGTGGTCAATTTGGCCGTTGCCAGTAGATGATATCTGCTTGATCGTGAATTTTGTCTGAGTGCAGAAACATCCTCATTTAGTGCCGGTTTTTAAGTAGCAACTTGAGCGTATGCTTTAGCGTACAAGATTTGCCTTTTGTGTTTACCAGTTCCATTTTTCGTGGCGATAATGTATATGGGCAGAACCACCGAGAGACTGTTCGAGAGAGTCAAGGAGCACTTCCAAACTTGGCTGTATAGATAAATGATAAGAAAATATGCAAGCACCGTGTCTGCTCCGTTGTTTTATTCGAAACACCAGGTCAAAAAGCACCAAGGGTTCCATCCCATCTACCGCATACCCAGACACCATCCACGATTGGTTAGATAACATCTACTCGCAGCGGCCAAAGCAATCAACATTCGGCTTAATGATGCTGGCCCATTTACACGTAAACATTTGTCCAAAATGACGGTACGACCTGGTCGCCCATCATATTGATGCAGGATGTTGACACCACTACACATGCGCTCATCAGTTTGATTGCTTTGGGACTAATCATCTAGCTCAGTAAGTCAAGCCATCTAGGCATCTGAACATGGAACAATGGGACAATGGTTTTATACGAATAGGAAAATTAATGCCTAACAGGTCCCGTAGGATTGTTATAGTGGAACTGCCAAAGATAAAATAAATTTTTGACAAAATTGGGTTAACACCAGTGAACTCACTGAAGTACACTTAGTATATACAATAAATTCAAGGCAAATCCATAGAAAATGACGGCAAATAAGATCTTGGTAAAAATCTTGTCTCCTTCTGGTTTACACATAAGTGAGGTGAATTACGTGGAACGAAATGTGCGATTTGACTGCCAGTGAAATCTCTTAGAGACACTTGTGTTTATATATGAGTTCTGGATCATGTAATATGGGGAAACGAAATAAGTGCGCAATCAACTCGGGCTTTGAATTCTGCAAGCGTGTGAACACAAATGACAGATGCAGGTAGGGTATTCCACGTACGACAGACGCGTATGTAACAGAAAATAACGACGGCATTCCTACCGACTGCACGGCTCTGCCAGTTTGAGATGGTGGTCTCTCAAACTTCTGTTGTGACTGAGTTCTAGCAAGTAGCGGCACGCTTGCTTGGTATCTCCTAAAATTTGTTACGTCAGAATGAGGTCCCCGTGTAATCGCCGATACCGTCCGCTGAAGACCCTGAGTACTTGTAGCTTTCGTTCATACGGCAAATTATACAGAGCCTCGATATTTTTGGTTGCCCTTTGTTGGGGTGTCTCAGAGGCGGCGGGGTCTCTTCTCAGCCATCGCTGTCCCACCTGTATTGCTATTCTACATGTGGCTGTACGCAGGTGGCGAGAAGTTGTGGAAAAATAGGAGGGCTGAGTCCTCCAAACGCACGCCTCGGGAGTCCCATATGTTGGACGACATTACTAGAAGCCGTTTCAGGTTGCTTCGTGTATCCATGTTGGACAAGATTCTTCGCGCCAGAAGCGGTTTGACGCTCCTGGTTGCCAACTTTGTTGGAGTGAACCAGTTTGCGCCGTAGGTGCAGCACTATACATTTGTCTATATTGAATCAAAGAAGATTTTGGATTGACCGCGCGTATACCCTATTACATCAGCTTGAATTACTTTATATCATATGGTGTATTGACCGCCCTTTACACCTTGATGTCGTCGACTTGTAACTGCCTGTTCAAGCATATGATTTATACGTTATCTTGAAAATAGGTCAAAAGTAATCACGGTCCTAATACAGATTCTTGGGGTACTCCTCATTTAATTCGGATTGGGTCAGACAGCGTTTCACGCACACGTACTTCCAGGCACCGTTGCAGATACAAGCTTTAAATCCATCCTAGGAAAGGAACATGTACCCTTGCCTGTGTTTTACCTTCGAGGTAATTCATTCCTGGCGTATTAGCTATATGAGAGTCCACTGAGCGGGAGCCTGTCCGTTTATTCTTGTTTTTGGATGAATATAACTTGATTCCATCCTTTTTAGTCCTCAGTGTTCATGATTGCGAATACTGAATTTGACTAAAGAACTATACTCATTCTCTTAAGTCAGCGAATGGAAGTAGTTTACGAGACTTTTTGAGGGTATGCCTCAACAAGACATTTTAGTAACTAAAGGTTGATCACCAGGAACCTCGCAGGGTACCACAAGTCTTACATTGTGAATAAATGTTCTCTAACCCAGACGGATGTTAAGAAGGACATTAAAGTGTTGGTGCGCGGATCACAGCAGACTACCGTTCGAGTTCCTGATCAATGAGTGTTGTAATAAAATCAAACACCGAACCAACAACGGTTCGTATAATATCACACAGCTAGCCGACAAAACTGGTGCAGCCACAACATGCTTAAGATAAAAAGCGAACAGAGACGTTGCATCTGACGCAAATAAGTTCGTCACTTCCCCACCAAAAAATCCAATATTTGCTACTCTTCATTTGTCGCCTCGACACGAAACCAGAACCCCACCAACTGACTCACTGCTGAGAACAGAGCAAATGTCCTGCATAAACACAAGCGCACAAAGTCTGCGGAACTAACTTATTGATGTACGGTGATGCCTGGCCTCATTTGGATTGGACCTCATCTTCGTATCAAGCTAGATGCGCTCAGAAATAACATTGCCGAAGTCTAGATACGTAGTACCTGCCTTGTACTAAACGATCGCCCAAGTAATGGATGTGGGTAAGATTTATACTACCGCGATGAACTACAGTGGAACCGGTGGGCGATCCGGAAACGCTGAGCATAGACTGATTCTGTTGCAGTGTGTACCTGAGACGCTAAGACAACTATGTTTTGATATCTGAATTTCGTTCCCAATGATCAACCCAGTGATGAACTTCGGCCTGAATTTATTAGTCTTGGAAAGACCTTTGCGACCACCTTACAGCCAAATTCTTATACAACGTGGTCCCGGTGATCAGGAAATAGATGTTATGATATCATCCAATCTTTTGAATGCCTACGTACAGGTTTCCTTACAAGCATTCCGCTCTACATTCATGTCAGTCCGCCAAACCTGTTCAGAGCAAGAAATGAACCATCCGTAATTGAGTTAACACTCACTCAGTGCATGATCGATAAGCCAAGGGGGAGATTCCTCTGGGACTGAGTGATCACGTTACAATACTTTATGAATATGTGTGTTATGAGACGTAGCCACAGGAACATCATGACTTGTTTCGTACGGTTGTACATTGCGACATGGTAACAAAACTGTTTGGGAAAGGCATCTGGGGGTTTTCGGATGACTGTTTCACTGACATTGTCTGGATGGGGTTTGTTGTCAGTTTCAGTGATTTGATCTCATCCCTATCGCAAGATTGATCTTTTCGTTCTGCCACAGCTGCATCACTCATGCAGAGCGGATCCCGAAGACTTATGGCGTTTATAGACTCCATACGATAGGACAGCGCATCTGATGAGGAGGAAGTCAGATGGAATGACTGTCTGAGGCATTCGACCAATTAGACTTCAACTGTTGTTGTCAAGTAACTTTGGGGACTTGCGTTGTAATTCATATGCACAGCTTGGAGCATGTCTCTTGGGTTGTGAGCTTGTGCATGAACATCAACTTCTGTTAAAGTTGATGAACCCAAAGAGCATAGAGGTAAAGCTACTTGCGACGTTACTCATACCTGGAAGTAAACCCTTTATTAAACAGAAGTATAGTCAATGATATTTGCAGGTCTTTTCAAACATTTCTGCTACCCACTTGCAAGTTTTCAGAAACGATAATGTAGTGCTGGTAGGAGGAAAGTGTAAGGATTTTAATTGCTTCGATTTTAACAAGGATTGTTTTTCTTTCATGTAATTTGTTGGCTCTAGATCGTTTGGCGTGCAGTTTGGGGCGCTATATTCTCTGATAAATTAAATTCGGTAGAGCCCTGTGTTTCTAGATCACCATTAGTCAATTGCACGCAGATGTGCTCATTCGGTTAACTGGCTATTTAGAGATGGGAGATCCGTCGGACATGGTGGTTGACTTCTTAGTATCAAAATTAGTTTTCTGCCGTTTCTCCAGCGAATCACTCTCTTCTAGTACGAGCGACGCTTCACACCGGAGTTCGTCTCGTTTAACTATATAAACAACCCCGACTTCGGTGGGAAAAACATGGTTTATAATTTTTCATGGACTTGGTTGATAATATGTAAAGTAACGTTGATATTAGATAATAAATGGGAAGGAACATGCACATTGCTTGGACAATATCGCCATCATTTGTGATGGTAGAAGATTAATAGTCACCCATAGTGGCTATCTGGGAGCGCCCAATCAGGTGCGAGGTCATCCAAATGGTTGTTTGTCGCCAATCCCAAAAGCCTCGATATTTTTTGTAAAAGCTTCTGAAACACCCGGTCGAATGGCTTTCATATCCCGAAATAATACTACGGCTTGATAACCAGAGTAAATGAATGCTCTGATGCAGTCGAGCTGGTGCAACGGAAATGTTGTACATGAACGTTTAACGAGAAATTCATGCTGGGATATTTTAGGCAGTGAAAGGCGACAGATAATGCTCAGCATTCAAGTTATCTCCAATTTAGTCTATTAATTATGGGAGTATAATGTATATGCTTTTAACTAGAGCTTCTCAGTTTGGGACTACCTTTATGACGTGGGGTAAAAATATAGTTTCCGGATACGGAAAGCAACATGACGCTAATTTCAAGGTAAACATGTTCAGTAAAAGCAGCGGCACGTCTGGTCTTCGGAATTTAAGGTCAATAGTTAAGAAGCCCTTATGATTAAGTATAGTAGTAATACGAATATGTCTTCCGATGAGAGAAACTGTGTCTGTAGCTGCACAGACCAATTGCTACAGAAGTATCTATGCTCAAGCTTTGTTGATTTGCACTGGTGGAGTACTGGGGTTTGTGTTTTTTGTTCTGGTGGATGTTTGAGACAAAAGCCTAGTTTTCAAATCATTGAGGTATAAGATTCCTCTGAACGTCTCATTGATTAGCTCATCAAGGAATTTTTCAAATTTGAACAAAGTTGTTGTGTTGTGTTGATCAAGTTAATTGAACAGTCCGCTTCTAAATGTCGTTACATTTTCATCTGACCTGAAAGTTATTATTAGATTATTCCACATGTAGTTATATCTGACTGGGAAGAATTGGAGGGAACGTTCGTTCTGGTTTTTGGTATATAGAGTGTTAAACATTTACTTCAAAGCGCTCGGGTTGAGCAGTGTTGAAATTCGAGTGCAGGTAGTTCGGGATAGGTCCGTTGTGTATCAGATTGAAAAGCAGCAACAATTTGTACTTTAATCGTCTAATCCAAACGGTTCGAGTTGTGGTTCATTACAACGTTCTCGACAACTCATAACAGTGTGTAATGTTTTAAAGGACTTCACAGCTTCTTGTAAGTTAGGAAAGAATCATTTTACTAGTTGCTGCAATTTCCGGGCAGGAGGCTATAGGGCCAAATACTAGGTTCACGGAGGCAATGAAAAAGGAACTGAAAGCTTCACAAATAAGGAGCGAGTGGTTAAGATGACGTCACTCTTATTAGATCCGATCCGTGATCGAACACGACCCAAAGTTATTTCTAGGGCGTGGGAAATTTTCTAGTTCCCTTACTTTGCATTCCATCTGTTAGGCATTCTCCTTTTTAAGCTGCTTCATTTGTAATGGTTTGCTACGTGCGATGGATGTGTGGAATTGTAATATTAATTAAATTCACAAGTTTTATCCGCATTTCCTAATTTTTTGAAGCTTTTTCCGGTAAATAAAATTCTTACATGAATTCTTAAGCCCAGGAATGGTACGTGAGCAAAGTAGGGTCATTATACTAAATACCCAGTAGTGGAACTCTTTTACTGATAAGCAGACGCCATTGAAGAGAAGTAGCATATCCAATTTCGGAGATAGGAGTTGTTGCTGGAACTGCTATCAGTTAATCCTATGGATGGTAATTAAAGACCACATTATAGATTAGAATTCATTTTGGTCTAGTACATAAGCCGTGGAATCTGACGTTTCCTGTTAGGTAACTAGTCTGTGATGTCAGTATGTGTGTCGCGAGACGCTAGCATGAGCATTACATCTATTTTATTTGCTGCCCTGATGATCAGGTGAGTCGCTGCATCAGCTCGCCAACTACGACCGTCGACAGAGAAGATATATGCCACGATAACGATGGGAACGGGGGGACCAAGGAATGTTTGGTAAATAGAGATCCTCACGATTTCGTTTATTCAGTGAAGCAACGCCGAGGCAAAAGCCAACGCCAAGAAGACATACCGAAATCCTTGGATGTCACCTTCTGAGGTTTTTATATACAAACGAAAATTATCGTAAAAAAGGCTGTAAATAACGATTCGAGGACACATTTTAACTGTAGATGCTATCATTGAACTGAAAGGTAGCACATCCCTAAAAGGAGATTACATATTATCCCCCTAAAAATGTTATTTCAGCGCAAGTAAGTGTATATTTCTTAGCACATCTTATCAAAGCGCTCAGGACCACAGCTTAGGGTCGCATACTGCAGCGCGGTTCTCACAATCACCATTCTGGTCTGCGCGCTTAAGATGTTCTTGGCTGTTTAAGACAGAGATATATAGCATCAAGACATAATTATGTATGTGTCACCCTTTCCGCGGTTACTTGGCGCATAAGTAAGGCAGCATGTGGAATACACCGCCCGAACCCTGCAGCTCTTGAAAAGACAGTATCTCCCTGCTCTGTGGAATGTACAGCGAAAGGCGACAAAAACGTTGATGATTAGTCCAACCTACCAAAACAACTCAACCTGGAAACCCTATAAGTAAACAGAATAGGTTATTGACGTCTACAATACGATCGCGCGGTGATGTATCAGATCTTGAAGATCCCTACCATACTTGGCACCATCTTAAGATACCGCTGCAACACACTCCTGAGAGATCATCATTTTAAGATAACCTCGCACTGAAGACGACATTATTGTCCACGAAATCTCTTCCTTTCGATTATCACAGCCCTGGAACTCCCTCCTAGCACATGTAAATAACGTTGAGCTCTTATTAACATTAAATGATTACTTGGAGACACGCTGACACAAATTCGCTACGCGGTATAGCCCTCGAAATTCAAATGACATAATTAGCACAGAACGAACGGTAAACTATATAGTACTCCTTTTAAACTCAAGTAGGGCTACTCATAAATGTGATCCTGAAACGTAGATGTTATATTATAAATACTTTGTTTTCATCTAATGTTTGCCATAACTATCTTTCGGGACTTGTCAGGCATTTGCATTTTAAGCCATCGTAAACCTTTGCTCCATTGCTGTAATAGCGGAAGCATGGAGCTCAGCCAGTAAACTTTACTAAAGGGGTAGGTTAATCCTGGCTGTAAAACAAAGTGATCTATGTGAGTTATTATCCAGCAAAAATGCAAAATCCACCTATACCTACGGAATAAATTTTTAATACGGGTAAAAGGCCAATGCCTGGTGGTTATCTAGAATGATTTTGTGAATCTTAGAAAGTAGAAGTCATGATTAAACTTTACACAATAATCTGCCTCGACGGGGAATCGAACCCCGGTCCCACGAATTTCCGGTCTGCTGCTCATTGGCAATACGTAGCGCGTCAAGCGGAAGTCATGCATTAAATTGCGCACCTAATCGTTATCCCTCGGTAGCTCAGTGATAAAGCAGCGGACCGGAAATTCGTGGGACCGGGGTTCGATTCCCCGTCGAGGCAGATTATTGTGTGAAGTTTAATCGTGACTTCTACTTTCTAAGATCATTGCCCTACTAACAAACTTCAACATGTATTCGACCATCTCCCTTTGGACATCAGAAGGACAGAAACTTCGGTCCATTTGGAAGTGACGAGTGAGTGAACCAATCTGCAACACCAGGAAAGATCCCGTGAACTCATTGGCAATACGTCGCGCACCAAGCAGAAGTCATGTATGAAATTGCGCACCTAATCGTCAGCCCTTGGTAGTTCAGTGGTAGAGAAGAAGACCGGAAATTCGTGGGATCGGGGATCGATTACCCGTCGAGGCAGATTATTGTGTGAAGTTTAATCATGACTTCTACCTTCTAAGAACATTACCCTACTCACAAACATCCACATGTATTTTGTGAATCAGTGAAGTACAACAAATGGTGGTAAAGAGTACCATGCATTTGCAGACTCACCATACACTCCACACTAACACACAGAATTATCCGTCTACCCAGGTTTCGTGAGTTGTTGAGCACAGTGCTTTTCTGCCTTTTGTATTATTTGATGACCTGCGTTTAAATCGTAATGCAACTGGTATACTTCGTCGTGCTGTGGTTTTTAAATAATAGGTGACGCAAGAAAATAAATGACAAATATCGGCCAGGAAACCCGTGCAAACTAGGGCTCATGTAGGCAATTTGTTACATATGAAATATTTCTTGAAAGGTGGGTAAAATGCAATAATGCATATATGTATATATATATGTATATATCGAAAGAGCTATACCTTCGCAAGTCTCTTCTTGTATATATATATACATATATACAGTTAATGTAGGTGCACAGATGTATAACAATACATGCAGACGCGCCTACTGTCGTTGCAAAACGTAAGGGAATTGTGTATCTTGGGCGTTAGCGTAGGTTTTATCCGAGATTTATTTTGACAACACTCGATTCGAACTCAACGAAATAGTAAATGACACTTAATTTGACAACTACATTGTTTGTCTCTTCGAAATTGAATATACGTGCCACCTAAGGTGAATTTTCGAAACTTACTGATATGGAGAGATTAACATTTTCACTAACTTATCGTGTGAAAGGAACAAATGAAATACACTTTAAAACTGAAACGGCTGCACTTCTCGTCACCTCGATTTAGAAATTGTTGTAAATTCGCGAATGGTCAATATCTAATATCCGAATTCTGTGCCACTGGAGTCATTAATATCTAAGACAATGCAACGCTGACTGTATTTCCAAAGTCGTAATGATATTCTGTTTAAGCCACTTGGTAGTAATTGGCTTATTCTTTCATGTTGATGTCATTGTTGCGTTGGCCTAACGGACATTATACGCGTCGTATGTTACAGGGTTTCGGATGACATATGGTTACTAACCGTGCTCGATTTCGCAAAACTAACATCGAAAAATTTATAACGACTGCAGAACTAAAACCGTAGAGTTTGACCAGTTAATAAACATAATATTGTCCATCCCAACACAGCTTGGAGGATTTTTTTGTTAGTTTCTAATATACCCTCTATTCAACAGACTCGTTTAATGCTTCTCCTGGTTCTTTCGCTAGATGAAATTTGATTGATTTACTTTTGCTGCCTTTATGCATGAGGAACAAAGCATTTAGTTTTAAAAACCGTCAGTTGCAGTGTGATTTATTTCTGATCCCATCTGTAAGACAAACTTTGTAGGGACTTTGCATGGAACTTTTGAACCTACTTAAAATCGGCATAGAAGCTAACTACAAATCAATCGCATCCACTCCGTCAAATAGATTTTGTGCTAAGTCTAGTAAAATCATGGCAACGTCTTGCGCATGTCTTGCTTCAAAACCGAATCAGATTAGCAATCCGACAGTAATGATAACGTCTTAGTGAAATAATTTATAACTATTGTTTACCAAACAAAATTTTTTGACGTCATTAAAATACACTGGCCATATTCTTTAACAATAATTTATCAAACGTTTCGTATAAGTGCTGAGCTCCTTAAATTAAGAAAAAGAAGCTGATATTTTGTCATTTTCATTTGCAATTTATTGCTCTGATTGCAACATATACGGTGATATGCGATGATACCAATCTTCGATTGCTTGTCGATGAAATAATGCAACAAAGAAACAATGGCTTTTTACGGTTAACTTAGCTAAGTTTAACAAGTTCTGTAGAATGGTTATGGCAAACCCAAAATATGGAGTAATTGATAGCGTGGTATAAAATATAAATCCATCATAAGTTCAAAAGAAGTGATGACAAATGGGACGTAAGTGTACATTTTACCTCCTCCTCGTCGAAGCATACAGAGGTGAAAAATGTGGGACATGTTTTAGGAGTTGACCGGCAGTGAAATCGTTAACTGACACTCGTGTTTAGGCATACGCAGTTAGTTATTTAATATAGTGTAACGAAATGATTGCACGGTCAACTCGCACTTTGAAATCTGCCAGCGTCGTAGCACAGCTGACAGAATTTGGTAGGGTACGCCAAGCTTGGCGAAAGCTTACGGAAACTGAATGTCGACGACATTCTAAACGACTGTAATGCACTGCTAGCTTGAGATGATAGGCTCTCAAATTACTGTAGTGACTGAGCCTTAGCGAATAGCGGCACGTGTGTTTAACAGCCCTAATTTCTCATAATTCGAAATAAGATCACCAACGAAATCGCCGAAATGGTTCGTTTGAAGTATCCAAGATCTAGAGACCAACGGTGTTGCGGTAAATTCTACAAATCGTTGAAAATTTGGGTTGCCTGTTTATAGGAAAATTCAATGCGGTGATATCTTACCTAATAAAAGACTTCAAGCACCTTTTTATTTATTTACATGCAGTATAGTGTATGACCCCAAAAGCTGCGAAAAACTACTTCAAATCCTCTGCCAGTCTCTACTGCTTCGCTCCAGCTGGATCATGCTAGCAGTAGGCTTCAATTGCTCGATCGCTTTTGTCGGGAGCCAGTCTGTTTCGTTGCGGTGTAATTGATTTCCTCTTAGCAGGTCGTTTGCGCATTGAAAATAACAGATTGCATTATTTTGGTATATCAATATTAAGCTTGATGGTCAGTGGTTGGTGAAATCGGATCGATCATCTCTCTTGTGAGTTTGCAATCTGTTGGGGGCACGTTAAATATTCCCG
>CALYDF020007753.1:0-12320 GCA_944474145.2 Dicrocoelium dendriticum | reverse complement strand
AAGGTAAATTCTATCACCAACTGAACGGGATCATTATCTACGAGAAATGTACGGGTACTACGGTGCTTGCTGGTGACCTGAACGCCCAACCTGGAAAACTGTCCACTGATGAGCTGCATTTGGGCGGCCAACACCGTGTAGGCTCCCGTAATGATAACGGTGTGCGGTTGCTACACCTGTGTGAAGATGCTCATCTCTTTCTCCCGAGCACTAACTTCCGACACATCACCAGCAGAAGAGTGACATGGCGCCCACCGGCTTCGGATCAGCCATGAACGCAAATCGATCACATCGCGATCATTTATCGCTGGAGAGGCTGTGTCCAAAACAGTCACACGATTTGGAGCACGAGCGTGGGTTCCGACCACGCATTCGTTTGTACCGACCATACGGACAATGGCGAGCGTCTGTTACAGCTGTGTGTGGATCACCGGCTGTTTCTTGGTATCACCGCTTTTAGACAGTGTGCGCAGAAATGCAACGGCGTCCACCTATAGCTGACCAACGACGGACCTAACTAAATCACATTATCATAAGTTGCAGGTGGCGTGATTCCATCCTGGATTGCCGTTCGTTCAGGAGTACTTGCGTCGACTCTGATCATGCCTTAGGAAGCTGTCATTTTCCCATGACCTTTACCAGGAGACGTACCAAGTGTATCCTCCATTGGCAACTATGAAGTTATATCAGCCCTCGGTCAGGCAAACCTATCGAGACAAACTGCGTACCGAACTTTCCCTCTTATGTCCTTATGGCACTGAGCTTCAGTGGAATAGAATCTCGGCTGCCATGCACGATGCTGGGGCCTTCGTTTGCGGCACCATCAGTCGTCACCTCAGTCACTATATATCTGAGAGGTCGGCGAACCTGTTGGAATCCAAAAGTTATTTCCCTACTGGCTCTGAGCATAATGTAACTAGGCGGACTATTAAGCGCGAACTAAAGCGGGCGCTGCATGGTGGACTCGTGGGAATCAAGAAATGGTGGAAGCAGTAGCGGTAAACAGTTACCGCAAGCTCTTCCAACTGACCCGCACCACTGGTCCCAGGAAACCAGGCGTCAGTGAAACAGACAGCGCGGGTGCTATGATTCACACTAAGGGGCGCCGTATGGTTCGTTGGGCTGAGCACTTTCGTGAGCAGTTCAGTTGTCCCTCTACTTCTGGACCTCTCCTTACTCAGGTGTTGTAAGCTGAGGTATGGCCGGTTAGTTAAGAGGCTCCGTCGGAGGCTGAGGTCCGAAGCACGATCGCAACCTTTAATCGATTCCATGCTGCTGGTCCGGATTACCTCGCACCTGCACTCATCCTCATCAACAGCAGTACATCAGCCATTTGAACTGATGCTTCGCTACCCCACTTCCATGGTGACCTACGAACGAAGAACTATAAGAGGGAGAGAAGAGGTACCTACCGTAATACTTTAATGCCCTAACCAAACACTCAGGGTTAGGGCGCTTACACCTTTTCAACAACATACCGTCACAAACAGCTGCCTATCGTTCAAAGTTAAGGTGGTATGGGCAAAACAGCTTCCTTATGGCTTTCACTGCCCGGCATCGTAATCTGCCATTACCTGCAGATAACTGAGCACCAAACAGGCAGTCTGACTAGGAGACGACAGCAGACCCGCCACTGGTGTCGACTGCGAGCCATGCTCTGTACAGTCTCAAACCAAGCTCAAGGCGAGTCACGTGGACTACAGCATGGAAGGCGAGACGGACCAATGGTACCCAGTTTGGTCGTCAGTGACTTCATCTCCAGCTGTCAAGTTACTTTTTGTCCATTTTAGGCCTTCTGCCACCCCCTACATCTGGCAAACAAAACAAGACCCTCCTCGGTAAGCAGTGACCAAGCCTACGTAATACCTGCACTATTTAAGGATGGCGGTGAGGTCCTCTGCAATACACTGACCTCCCTGTTCGAACAGGTCTGGTAGGCAGAGACCATCCCAGTTAACTAAGTGAATCAATTATGGTGGTCATATCCAAGAAGGGCGACCGCACTAACTTCGCTAACCACGTGTGTATTAGCCTAACGCCGCTGCTAACAAAATTATTGGCCTCAATCCTTGTTCGTCGCCTCATTGCGGAGCGAGAATCTCCCAGTAGGAAAGAGCAGGCAGGCTTCTGCCCTGAACGGTATGTATCGATCACATATTCACTCTGCCGCAGGTGCTAGAGCAACACCACACCTATCACAGGCCGACAATAGCTGTGTTCCTGGATTTCAAGAGTGCGTTCAATTCAGTCGATCGAAATACTCGTGCGGAAAGGTGTTCCCATGAAATCTGGTAGATTTTGAACCAAACGCGTTGATTGCAAACTTTATTTGTGCTCCTGTCTACGCAACCTGACAGGATTTTGCCTACGCAATTCAATGAAACTTTCTTCAAACGATTTCCTGATGCGCTGGCCGTCGTAAAGGATAACCAAGTGCACTCTATCTGCTGCGTCGAGTAAGTTGGATAGGGGTAAGAATGCTAACGCTCAAAGGTTCTCGTCTTCTTATTCCCCCACTTGCACTGCTTATCAGTATAGTACCGCAGTAACATCACGTATATCCTCCTGTTTTAAACTCTCCAATTATCGGCCCTGCTCCATCGTGCTTCAAAGGTCGCTTGTCCTTTAGATTCGACTCACACACAATCGCAGGGCGTCTTTCTGGTCCAGTAGACAAGTCCATATCCAACCAAACAGACGTCAGTCCATCTGTCTCCATTTGGAGCCCCCGATCTTCGACAGACTGGCACGCTTCAACGTCCGTAACTTATTGCAGATTGGCCAACAGGCAGTACTCACGTGAACGCTATATCTATTCCCGATTGCTTGCACCTATAGTGCAATTGAATTGCTCCTTAAGAATTTGACTTACATTTGTAAGCCAAATGAACATGGACGTAAACCTATTTGAAATGCATCCATTGTCTTTGCAACGCACTGTGCGCGCACCGTCCTGGAATTGAGCAATCCCAAATCGGCCACTGACGGTAGATGTAATAACCCTTGCATCGATAGTATGGGTTGACTGTGTGCGGTGGAGACGCGTGAGCCTTCTAACCTTTAGTCAGCGACAAGTGGCTACTCTGAAGCTGGTTCCACGCAGGTTAAGGGGTACAGAGTTCTAAACCCACATGGTGCGACTGGGTTGAGGATTGGGTGGACGCGTAAGTGAACTACCATGCGTGCTTTACACATGGCATCAGTGGGGAGGGGGCGATGCGACACTCGACAAACGATTTTAGGGCTTGTTTGGCACTGCGTTTGAACCCACAAGTTACGCAGCCTAAAGGTTAGGAACAACTACAGACGCTCGGGCTTGAAAGGAGCTTACAACTGCCCAAGCTCGGTGTACCTGGACAGTCACAGATGCATGACTGCGAGTGATCGAAACCTGTGGTGCCAAAATGTTAGCACGTGCTTGGGAGTAAGGCGACGAAAGAGGTCTGCGCAATATGCGAGTGAAATACGGTTTATAACGGAAATGAGGCGCTCAGCACTTTGGTTTCCCTCAACAGGCTCAGATGGCTGAGCCACGTGTTACGCATGACCGCCCACCGGCTCCGGCGACTTGCGTTGTTTGCGCGCCCGGAGAATGGATGAAAGAAGAGGAGAGGTGGCCAAGCAGTGACTTGGTCGAGAGGATTAAAGGCTCTTACTTCGAAGCTGGGCTCGGTTGGAGCTTCTCGGATCGCTGATTGGTGTCCGAAAGATGATGAACACGCTTGGCCGGATACACTTGCTGACATGGCTCGGAACCGACCTCATTAGCGTTCGTGCTGTGAACTTCTTTGTCGGTCCCCATCCCTCTTAGCCTCCCCCTCCAACCGCGATCTCATTTCTTAGCATAATATAATTTTACTTAACTTTTTTTGCTGCATAGTAGCCAGCAACAGACTTGTGCAAATATATATATATATATATATATATATATATATATATATATATATATATATATATATATATCGGAACGATGCCCATCCGTTATTGGTAGTCCAGCTGTCATGCATCTGTTAACGTTTTTTTCTTCTTTTTTCATGTATTGCGGCATAGTAGCTGTGGTCTTTTCCACCTCCAACTAGCATGTATAGTGATGCTAATGATGGCTTTTTATAGTTGGCTGCATTAGTTAGGAGAGAGACGTCATGTGCGGTGCTCTTCTTAGAGGGCGAATACAGAAATAAGACTGCGGCCTTTTTCTTACAATGCGAGTAAGTACCACTTTGTTACAGCAGACATCAATTTCTCTCTGGTTAGCTACAGTACACCGACATGATGGTTTCTGTGTCGATTCAGCGACTGTGACGGGGCTTTCGGCATTTTGCATCGACTGGTCTGTACGCACATGCATGGGCAGCTTGACATCAATCGACTGGCGGTTCGTACGCTGTGAGCTGGTGCAAACTCAATGTGAGTGCATCTCACACGCAAGTCGGTGCGCTTTGACTGAATTCGTATACGGTGCCTGTTAAAGATGCGATAAATATCCCAACCGTGTGCCGTGTTCGCACATGGGAAGCACTCCATCGTTGTCAGGTAGCTTTGTCTGCCTATTCACCGCTTTTATCCCACAAAGGCGCTTGGTCCAATAATACAAACCACCACTTTCCGAATGCATTTTGCTGGCCAACACAGCCTCGGTGTTGTTGGCTAACATTTATATATCTTCCATATTCCCCAAACTTGTGGCACAGAATTTTTGCGATGAAATTCAACAACCGTCATTGAATAAATCGGCCGATCTCCATCTGTTTTCTCCGGAGATTCCAATAGCTTTTATACCACTTTTGCACCACCCTCTGGCTCCGGAACATCGTAAATTTACCCACCAAATTAAATGGAACTTTTAACTTGGTGTTTTTTAATGATATAAAATGCTTCTTTGTACGTAATCGGTCTCCGATTGGCAGTTCTGATCACTCAGTAATCAAGATTTCTCCTGTCATATATAGCAAGCTAAACCACAATGATATCACTCACTGCACAAATCGAAGGTTCAGGCGGAAGCAGTGCTCTTTACAAATATCGATCGACTTCGTGAAATGGTTGCATCTACATAAGTTAGTTTACTCTTTGACCCTGTTGCATCCAAGTATTGTAACAACTTGACTAGCTATCTAAAATGTCTGTTTTGACATCTACTGTTCTTGGTAAGTTCTGTACGTTTGCGCAGGGAGATCCTCCCCTCATCTGAAGCGACAGCCTTCTGTAGGGGAGAACATCTAAAGAAAAAGAGCATCTCAGTGAGGTCTCACTACATCAAGGAAGAGCTACGCCGTCTTAACCAAGTGTATATACAGTCTACTCTTGGGTATGGCAGCTGTCGCGAATTCTGCTGGATACTAAAACAGGTTAGCGTAATTACTCGACCTGCGCCCTGTTTCACTATGAATGTTGCAAACTTGAACTAGGGATTCCGTATCTGCGATACTAATATAGCCCCAGAGCCTTTCTGTTCCCAAATTCTGGTGTCTATAAACTCGGAATATCTCAGCCTCATAGCCTACTTCACATACGCTATTATGATGCTCCAAATACCCTCAATTGGGTTCAGTGGTGGAGTATATGTAGCTGACTTTTGGCAACGCCTCTTGCGTGTGTATACACAGTGTGCATGCAGCAACACAAAATCGCTGACTGCTGGAGAAGTGTCTTTATCACACCGATTTTAAAAAGGGCCCAACAAATATCGACCTATCGCTTGTATTTCTGTTGCCTTGAAGCTTTCGGAGCTAATCATTTTTGAAATGATATTGTTTCTAACTCGCTCGAATGCCCCCCTTCAATTCACCTGTAGTAGTTCGATGTCTACTCTAGATGCAGTGGCCTGCCTCGCACCTATACTGTCATCACTTTACAAGAGAAACAGTTCAACCCGTATGGCAATGTCTTCTGCTGTGTAAACCGCGAAATGTTGCAATAAGATCTATTCATTCAAGGAATACATCCCTCCATCATCCACTTGCTGAGTGATTATTTTGCTGGACGCAATCAGACTACACGACTCAGTGGTAGATGCAACTCCCCACTAATCACTAACTCCATTGTTCTTCAGTGAACAATTCTGTCGTCTCGTCACTCTTTTACTTACGTCAGCTAAATAATAGCCCCCGCAATAGCTACCCTAATAAAGTATGCTGATTACCTCGTCCTGGGTACCAATTATCGAAATGCCGATTGTTAACTCAGGCTGCAAGATCACCTGAACGACCTCAATAGTCGGCCCAAAACTCTTCATCTGTCTCTTAATGCATCCGAATGTTATGATCTTTTTTAGCTACACAGAGGAGCCAGGTACGAGCGGCTCCATACGGTGATAGATTTCACTCTGATACATTCTTGAAGTATCTAGGTATGATACTAGAAGTTCTGCCAGGTGACCGGCTGATAAACCTTGAGTATGCAGACGACATAGCCCTTCTTAGGTCTGGCCCAGGGGCTATGTAAAAAAATTGGTTAAACTGACGCGTAACGCTGCACGCCTCAACATGTGATTTGCACCTTCAAGGTGCAATGTATGGCTTCAGCATTGGTCCGATCAGCCACTTGTACTGGCTGTGCTCATAAAGAGGGAGTTTCAGAGGTTATCCGAAGGGTAGTAAACCAAGAAAAAATAAGGGCGATTTTTCAGAAGTGTTGAACGCTCCTTTCCACACTGGTGCATTTGAAGGACACACTCCCTGCATATAGGACGATCAACCTCATCTACAGGGTTAGCTGCAAGGATTGTGGACAGGAGTACATAGCCCAAAACACTAGAGAACTGCGCACGAAATTAGCAGAACACAAAAGACGCATGTTAAGACCACCGAGAAACGGTCTCGAATACAGGTCGTTATTGAAAGATTCGGCAGTGATGATGCACGCGTTAGATACAAGGCATGAAACCGACTTGGACAATGTCTAAATCAGTAGGAGGGGTTTGCGATCCACACCCCAAAGGTTGATTGCTGTGTCGTTGGAAATTGCCAAAGCCAGCAGCTGCGTCCATGGAGTGAATGGGGTGGTTATCGTGTGTGTGCCGGACTGTCTTAACCCTGCTAGTGTTACGAGTGTTGGTGGACGGATCTGGGGCAGAGCGCGAAAATCAAACCACTCCTACGCCCCTGATAGCACCATCGGACGGTCGAGTGTCCGATTTTCGTCCGATACCGGAGTGAAATCGGTCTGTCAGCATTCTCACAGTCCAATTTCGGACGGAACTCTGACACTCGACCGTTTAATGGTGTTTTCAATGATAGGGATGATTTTCACTTCTTTACTAGCTATTAGTTGTACCCGAAAAACTTTACTTGCAATGCCAATTAAATAACTTTATCGTTGCTTTTTGTTAAAAGATGCAGATTATACACTTAAAACCTGCATAAATCTATGTCGTGGGATTTCATAGGTTAGTCAGGCAGCGAATGCCTTTAAAACGATCACAATGATGCTGCAATTACTAGGAAAAGTGATTAAGAATCAATTCAAGTGCATGGGTAAGTGCTGTCAATTTATTTCTGAGTGTTCGATTTCCGTCCGAAATTTGGCCCGTCGTAGTTTTTTTCCGGACGGCAATCGGGCACTCGTGTTATCAGGGCCCATAGAAGACGGAGACTTAGGTGTGATGACCTTGTACAATGAATCAGCTTGGATCTTTCATCTCAAATGAGGTTCTTAAAATGACACAGCTCACATCTCGGTCGCCACGATTAATATACATTTTTGCCATTAAAGCCGTACCAATCACCCCCTGGTTCACTCGACCTGACAAATCTTTCGTGTCGAAAGCGAAATGTTGCCCTTTAACTACACAACGGATTACTTTACTATGATTTCTTTTCACGAAAACTGTACCTATCTTTGTTTTCTCATGGTTTGATATTTCGGACAGAACATCCTTTCTGGAGAAGATGGTGGTGAGATAGGTAATCAAAGTTACTATACGGTTTTTGATGAGGCATTTGGTCACGGGTAGTGACTATCTACTACCTAGGGTCGAACATACCTAACGGTTGTGATGTTTACCGTAACCTCATTAACGCGTACGGCGTGCTTGTGTCATTACTGCGTACTGACCCGTATGGAAACCGCGCTTGCGCAAAGACTACACAAGTTTACAGTTTGCAAGCCGCCTAATCAGTTAATTTTTCTCTTCATGCGATGGTGTACTGACCAGAAAATGAGAACCGATGCTATCTCTTTGGCCCGCTTCACAATCAATGCATTGTCGCGCTGCACAAAGTACTGCGGCCACTTAGGTTGCATATCACGCTTGTACGCTTAAAAAAAGATGGCCACCTTCCAACCCGTATTTCATTTGCAAATTGCGCAGGCCTCTTTTGTCGCCTTACTCCCAAGCACGTGCTAACATTTTGGCACCACAGGCTTCGATCACTCGCAGTCATGCATCTGTGACTGTCCAGGTACACCGAGCTTGGGCAGTTGTAAGCTCCTTTCAAGCCCGAGTGTCTGTAGTTGTTCCTAACCTTTAGGCTGCGTAACTTGTGGGTTCAAACGCAGTGCCAAACAAGCCCTAAAATCGTTTGTCGAGTGTCGCATCGCCCCCTCCCCACTGATGCCATGTGTAAAGCACGCATGGTAGTTCACTTACGCGTCCACCCAATCCTCAACCCAGTCGCATCATGTGGATTTAGAACTCTGTGCCACTAACCTGCGTGGAACCAGCTTCAGATTAGCCACTTGTCGCTGACTAAAGGTTAGAAGGCTCACGCGTCTCCACCGCACACAGTCAACCCATACTATCGGTGCAAGGTTTATTCCATCTACCGTCAGTGGCCGATTTGGGATTGCTCAATTCCAGGACGGTGCGCGCACAGTGCGTTGCAAAGACAATGGATGCATTTCAAATAGGTTTACGTCCATGTTCATTTGGCTTACAAATGTAAGTCAAATTCTTAAGGAGCAATTCAATTGCACTATAGGTGCAAGCAATCGGGAATAGATATAGCGTTCACGTGAGTACTGCCTGTTGGCCAATCTGCAATAAGTTACGGACGTTGAAGCGTGCCAGTCTGTCGAAGATCGGGGGCTCCAAATGGAGACGGATGGACTGACGTCTGTTTGGTTGGATATGGACTTGTCTGCTGAACCAGAAAGACGCCCTGCGATTGTGTGTGAGTCGAATCTAAAGGACAAGCGACCTTTGAAGCACGATGAAGCAGGGCCGATAATTGGAGAGTTTAAAACAGGAGGATATACGTGATGTTACTGCGGTACGATACTGATAAGCAGTGCAAGTGGGGGAATAAGAAGACGAGAACCTTTGAGCGTTAGCATTCTTATCCCTATCCAACTTACTCGACGCAGCAGATAGAGTGCACTTGATTATCCTTTACGACGGCCAGCGCATCAGGAAATCGTTTGAAGAAAGTTTCATTGAATTGCGTAGGCAGAATCCTGTCAGGTTGCGTAGACAGGAGCACAATTAAAGTTTTCAACCAACGCGTTTGGTTCAAAATCTACGAAGTCGTCTTTTGCACACCTTTAGTCGTACTCCACACTAAGTCACATTGATCAGACCACATAGTTGGACAGCACCTCGCATCGTCGAGGAATATACCATTTATTTATCTATTTAGCAAGCAAAGGAAGTCTACTCGGTATACAGTGGCCGGACCTACGTAGCATATGCCAAAGCCAACATAATTTCTTCAATGTTATTTATTTTAAGGAACTAACGTGATAATCACTGTCCACTGTTTTTCTGCGACCGTCATCGGTACGGTAGCGCTATTGCCCTATGGCAAGTAACGACTTGAATGTGCTAATTTCTCATACTTAAAGTGGTCTTACTTCCATATTGTAGGATGACCCTCACTGTGGCTATGTACACACGGCGTTTCAGACCTAAAGAAGTCCCATACTGGCGTTACAGATGTCGCATATTCAAGAAGGCAGTTCCAGCTGCCGCAATGCGTAGATGAAGTCCATCAGCGGCACGCCTGTCTCTATGGACCTACCATCCAGTGTATGTGAATAAATTAACTACTTCGAGTCCCTCGGTATAACGGGTCAATGGGTCATCAAACGTCTATTAGTCCTGCAACAACACCACGCTTAGGAGGTACAAAGCACCCGCAAAATGATGGGATCACTTTAGAAAGATTTTTCGGGGTTAGCTGAGCTACCACAACATCGTTCGCGTACTCAAGATCAACCGATTTTCCTTTAGGTAACACCTCAAAAACTGCACCGTAAGTTTTCAGAAGAAACACTCCGTGATGGAGTCCAAACGAAGATGAACAAAATGGGGAAATTGGACAACCCTGATGAACACCGCTAATCGTCGGAAGGACATACGATAACTTACCATGCACCCAGATGCGGCCTATGATGTTCACATATTTTATCGGAACACCTTTCCGCGCAAGTATTTCGAACAAAACGGTTCGATCGCCTGAGTGGAACGCGCATTTCAAGTCGAGGAGCACAGCTGTTGTCGTTCTGCGCTGTGTGTGACGCTGCTCTAGCACCGTCCGCAGGGATTATCTTGTCTATGCAGTCTCATCCTGGGTAGAATCCTGTCTACTATTCTATAACTCAGAATTCCCGTTCCGCACTGAGGCGACGAACGGGAATTTACTTGGGTATTCTTATCACCACTTACGTTAGGCTAACATCTGTAGTAGCACATTCGATACGACTGCCCTTATATGGTCGATTTACTGCAGTTAGCTGGGATGGTCTTTCTTCCAAAGCTGTTTGAACAGATAGGTCAATGTTTTGCAGTGGATCTCTCTTTCATTCGGACCAGCAGCTCGGAAGTGATTTGGGCTTGAGATCGCGCTTCAGACCCCTGTTTCCGATGGAGCCTCTAAACCAACGCACCATGATTCAGCCAGCACCGCCATTTCAGGAAGAGATTCTGGAGCAAGGCGCCAGCTTATCTGCTCCCGATAATGCTACGCACAACGTGCCAGAAGACACCTGTTTTTATAAATTAGATCACCCGTGTCGTCTCTTATTGTCTCGCTGGCGCATAACTTCCTGGGACCACTGGTACAGATCACTTGGAAGATTTTGCAGTAATTGCCGACTGCTCCCGCCCCCACAGTTTTTTAGACCTCTTGGCCCGATAGATTTACTTATAAGCACGCAGGCTCCATTTTAGTTCGCGCGCAGTAGTCCATCTGGTTACAATATGCTCAGAGCCAACCGGGAGTCCAACAGGTTCATATGCCTCGGATTTTCAGTGATAGGTGCGATGACGACTGATAGAAGCTCCAGTGTCGTGTATTACAGCTGCATTTTTCGATCGCGTGACAGCTCGGTACGCCGCGCATCCTGATAGGATTGTCTGGAATAGAGCTAAGACAAAGTCATAGTTGCCAATCGTGGGAAACACTTGATACCCTTACCGATGATGCTCTTGGAATAACTACGGCATACCAATACATCATCATTGTCTATGCATGTATACCAGAATGAGTATCAGTACAAGATGGCGCCACGCCATTTGAAACTTAGGGCAACGTGATCTATTTGCGTCCATCGCTCCTCAGTTATCTGGGGACGCTAAGTGACAGATTGGCGTGCATCGTGCCTAAAAGCAATGGCGCTACCAATCGGCCTGTGTTCCACACACAGTTGCAACGGACGCACGCCGTTGTCCATACTCACTGCCTAGCTGAGCTTCTGTAGGGCTCAAACGACCTAATTGCGCATTCATATTCTTTGCAATCACAACAATATCTGAAGTGGTAACGCTGCATAGCAGCGTGTTCAGCTCTCAGTAAGTGACCTTAGCGGCAAATGATCTGCAGTCCGTGAGGGCATAAGCGGAAACCACCAGCATACAGCGTCTAGGTTTCTTCTTGAATAAATCTTAGTTGATATCCTCAAACGGGCCGCACACAAACGGTTGTTCACAGCAATCCAATCAACCAGCGACTATTCAGTCTTGAAACTGAGACCGAAGCCCACTGCAGTGGTTAACGCATCAGGGTCTCCAGAAATGTGTTACGAATTGTGGGGGACAAGTCGGGTGCAGTTAGTTCAACCACGTGATGATCATTGTTCCTAATTTCGAATAAGCAACAGGCCCTGGTACCTAGGGTGCGTACGAGTATAAGCGTTATACACCACCAGGTAAACCGGACAACGTGCCCTTGTAAGGGGCTGTTGGGTGATGCAGGAACAAAGTTGTAGATGACAGAACTGCAGTGGTGCTGCAGCTGTTTTTAACTACGCGGGGCATTATAGGAAGAAGGTTAGCAATGAAGTCGAGGGAGTAGGAGAAACAGTTGAAAATGAAAAGGGAGTCGCCGGCCGTAGCATGTTTTCGCTTATCAGCCCTGTTGTGTACAACAAATAAGGCAACC
>CALYDF020007752.1:0-12246 GCA_944474145.2 Dicrocoelium dendriticum | reverse complement strand
AGGGATTATTCCAACGACCTTCGAACAAGCCGTGGCTCGTTCCAGATCAACATTGTGTGAAACAGTCACACAGTAACTTAGATTTCCATGCAGCAAACCCTACTTAGCGACGCGCTAATTACCCTTGCACTCGGCTATACCAGGAATCTCCCTCTATTAACCGGTCGTGTTACTTTAGAACGGATACAAAGCCACACCTATTGACACGCCAGACAATTGTTTCAAAGGACAACAGTCACTCGAGACGGAGAGAGTGCGACCTTCCCTTCAACGCGATGCGTTTGCGTCCCTATTTACCTCGAAGATTAACAAGCTAAATTGTGCCAGCTGCACTACCAATTTGATCGACAACGTGATTTGTAGCAACTTGAGAGAAATGTTGATCAACAAAAATAAATAAACACAATTTGTTATCGATGGATTGGATTGCGTACCCACGGAAATCCAAGCCGAAATCATCACTATTGTAAGTTCGTTGCGATAAGGAACGCTAAGTTTGAGAGTATGTGGACAGGACTAAATAATTCTAACTTTTGCGGAATTCCTAACCCATCCGCGCTCCTCTAAATCCAATCGAAGAAAACCATCGCAGTAATACCAACGGTTTTGTCTGGTTTTGGACACAGCTTATAATTATTACACTCTTCACATGTATAACTGCGTTAGCACCGAAATGCGACAGACTACTACCGCGTGTAGATCTAGCAACTATCGTAAAATCTGTCCCCTGAACCGAAAACACAAGTAACTCGAACGCAATATTCAGCATCAAAACGAATTCAGAACAGGGCAACCAGGCTAGATGTAAGGGCCAATATCCAAATGCAAGTTATTCGATATCGCTGAACCCTACCCCGATTCTAATTGATGTTTTCATCAAACCAATGCGCACATATATGACTGCTGAAAAGCAGATTACATACGCGTCAGATTTTGCACCGACATGACAAAGGCATTGTCCATCGTACCCTCGACCAGTGTCTAACTAAATGCAGCTAGTGCTGCCAATACATTCGCAGGACCTAGTACGCCATCTGTTGTCCGAGTAAAGAAAGGAATCATAAATTGTTTCATTAGAAGAACAACAGACTTCAAAAAGTTCCGATTGTTGAATGCTTCAGCTCACCTAAAGCCTAAATAAACTTCATCAAAAATAAGCCGCTAGAAGATCAGAACTAAGGAAACTCTATCAATAATATTGGCCAAAAAGTCGAAAAATATGATATTCCTCGTCCCCGTTATCTAATGACACCACAAGGAGTCGAGGTTGCTCAAAGTAACACTTAAGTCCGCAAATGACGCACAGGCAATTCTCCTGTAAACCACTCATCACCTTACCTCTCATGCGCTGTTCGTAGTTTTCCGTGATTTTGCAACGCACATCCACAACGCAAACCAAATTCGGATGAATACCGTGGACAAAAGGATTTCAAATCGATCCTTGTCTATATGGTCCTTGAGTTTCGGATTTCAAGTGAGTGAGAACCACAACTACTTGAAGGAGAAAAATGACGCCTCCTTTGTGAAATGCGCCCACACGAACACATAAGCACAAATCGACTGCATGCTCGCAAATGTCATCTCTAAACCAAGGAAGCGATTTCCAGTTATGAAAATAAAACAGTAATTCCTAACTATGGCATAAAAACCATAAACATGTGGCACAAAATGTGCAAAATACGATCACCGGAAAACGAATAAAGACGATGGACTAGGCCGCAATCGGCAAGATAATATCGAAAATATAGGTACTTTCTGCTGATCCGTCAGCACGCAGCTCTGTAATTGGCAGCTGCCAAATACCTCGAAATTGGAATGAGGACTAGGATTTAAACCACCCGAATACAATTCGCACTCAACACACTAACCCGAAATGACCCTGGCCCATGTGTCAGCGGTTTAACAAACATCAGCCGGCTGCCAACATTACAAGCGTCGGCACAGACTCCTACACGAAATCTACGCCCACAAACACGCTTTGAACCTGCGAGGCTCCCACACGCTTGTATACCAAGCGCAAGATATTCGCAGCAAGCTAACCTGGTTTCATAATTGTAAGATTTCCTTGACCTGGGACAACACCATGGTAACCGAAATATGGATGAATACTGAAAACACAAGTTATAAAATCTCTGACTATAATGACATCCCTGCCAAAAGATTGACCAGGAGAATAGGCGTGGTAGTATCGTGTTACCGACCTGATTTGTATATCGATATTATCGACGGTCTATAAGTCCAATCGATTGTCTTGGGCGCCATCTGCATCAGAGACGTACCGATGAGTGCGATCCTAAAAATGGATCACACACTGCTTCTGCTATAGTGCGGGTCCTGTAACAAGCCTATATTCACGCCATATAGATACGAGAGTTCAACATGCAAGCAAGCAAACTCTTATTCATTCTCACCGAATAATTGAATGCAAGCTTGAAAACAGTAACCGCCAGTGCACCGCTGCGTAATTGCATGCACCCTTCTATGCAACGAACCAACTGCTTTTGACCTCAAGCTCACCAACTAAAATACGGAGATAACCTAACCATAGATACACCGCTTGGCCGCAGTGAACATGTGAGAGGCTCTTCTGTTACATATGATACGCAGCATACCTGGTTGTAAACGATGAGGAAGCCTATGTTGTCACCCATTACCACATCCTGTGTGATCTCGTCCAAGCAACTAACTTGTCTTTCCTTGTAAAACTGCACCCAAATGTCGCTTTCAGCGTGTTTGCCACCTAGTTAAGCGTGCTAGTGATGAATAAGTCTGATGCCTAAATCCTACACTCGTAGCAACGAAATCGTTCCCAATGCACCGGACTCAAAAATTAATGGCTTTAACTGGTACTCTCCTGACGAGATTTTAACATCTCTCTATGCGGGAACGTTTAGAACGCCTACAGAACATTAGAAATCACTGCGTTAAATCGGTCCATATAGGTCAACTCTAGCACCAAACTTTTAGTGACGTAATTCAGCAACAATTCTGGGACATCGAATAGAAAGTAGTAAATATCCGCTGAGGGATTTGTGCTACACCAGCCTTACATGCAACGGTCAGCAGCCAGTAAGAATGAGGTGAGAAACGCGCTTCTGAAACAGTTTAGTCGCACTTACCATAGTGAATAATCACGTATGCCTGCTGCGATAGAGCTAATACCGCCCTTAGGTTGAGCCACGTATCATTCGCGGCAACGGATGTGGTGAGATGACCACCGTCTTTGTGTATACACAGCTTTTCCGGTGTGGAAAACATACGCCTGATAGAGCTAAATGTGGCATTCAAGAATATCATCAAATCGTAAACCCATTACTTTCAATGATGCGGCGGTAAACTACGGATTCCGACCATATGGAAGCAGGGAAATGTCACTCTTATTCCAAAGAGTGGAAATTATGCATTGCTATCGAGCAGCCGCCTCATTGTGAATAGGTGAAAATTGGATTCAACAATAAAGCTTTATCAAGGTGCACTTAATACTAACAAACATAAATCATACCTATCGCCATCTGTTTCAACGCAACTTTAAAAGCAATTAAAACTTTGATGACCTGCACCAGATAAATTAATCTTTTTGCATGCCTCATTGACCGTTCTCCGGCCTACTTCCACTTTCCTAGCTCATAACACGCCTTTTGCAATTCAGCAAACTACGTTGTTAAAAGTGTCGTTACTTGTTCACCTTGTATGCATGCAAATTTTTCATGATCACATTTACACCATTCTGCTAATCAAATTGCTATTGCGTTCATCTCTATCCGTCCGCTGCCTGCAAGTTTCAAACGTTGTTTGGTTTCTTTTTTATAGTCTCTAGACTTTTAAACCATTGCTACAAGATTATGTTAGAGATTCCACTGTCCCACCTATCTTCCGCTCACATCCTACGTATGGGCAACGTTTGTAGCTCGCAGTAGCATAAGTTATATACTTTCCATTTGACATAATTCGATTTAACTTATTTCCGTCATCTTATGAGCCACAATTGTAATCCAAATGCCATCGGCTCAAAAGTGCTGCACACTCCGTTGACAGCAAACCAAATGTTTGATATTTTGTCGGGTCCTGAATATGAACCGCTCAATTAACGGAAACCATTTTGCTCATAAGTTAAAGATTTTGCATAACTAGTCTGTGATAAGATCTTATTTTCATAACATTACGTAGTTCGTTTTATTCGGAAGACGAACTACGTCGAAGTAAACGGTACTTTCCCTATCTACTTCCCTAACGTAACGATGAGTAAAATGTCATCCATGTTAAGGCGAAGCCTGCATTTTTCATCTTTCTGTCATTTTAAACTTTGATACCACAATATTCACCTGTCAGTCTGCGGAAGTTGCAAAGCGCTTGATTCAACACGTCATAATTCATTTTTGAACGTTCGGTGGATAGAATATAAATTGTGGAATAATGTGCTTCCCGGTATTAATACCTCAGATATGCTGTATAACAACCTTTTGTTTTCGGAGCATTACAACATGGATATTGTAGAGGCGTGCATTATTCTCCAGGGCCAGTCTTTTACATTAGTTATGCTGGACAGCGTAGTTGCAGATGATGTTGGAACAGCATGGGCACTACAATAATTGCATGAGATATTATTTTGTGACGCGTTTTCGAATTCAGTTTCTGATACACGACTATGTCTTGGTGAACTAGAATATGTTCTGAAAAAATAAGATAAGTAGATATTTTAGCTACATTTCTGGAATTTCTTTGCAAAATGAGATCATTTTTTGGACGTGCAGCTGCCTAATATATGCTGGTCTGTATTAGTATCAACCGATAATCAAGCAACATTCGTCGCCTTCGTTATGACTGAAGGATGGACTCAGCACACACTTTCACCTACAAGAGATAAATATGTGCTAGACTTGTATTTTATTTTAGGCCCTATTTCCATTTTCGCTTGGGTACTACATGTCCTCCCAGGATGCGACCACAAAGTAACTGCCTGCAAAACAGAAGTCGACCCCCCACTGGTCCATTTTAAAACACATTCTCTCCTCCCCCAATTATTAAACTAGAACCCATTTTCCAGTATACTGTGGTCGCGGAGTTAGGAACTTTTCTATCTTTCTTTGACTTCTAAGAAGTATCTGTTTGGAATCATCACAACATTCAATCTTGCTTGAAATACGGGCGCAGCAGCAAAAAGAAACCTTGTGATAGACTTTCGACTAGCTCCAATATTGCTGAAAAAATAGAAAACGTTTGCGCAGACGCCCGAAATATTGAAAAATCGCATGATTTCTCTGTGTCTTTGCATCTACAAATGCTTTTATTTGAAACGGATGCCACCAAAGCTAGGAATTTGCTGCAAAAATAGGAAATGCATTTTGCACAATAAAAACAAAGCTGGTGAACTAAGTAACTTATAGAAGCGCAACAAACAGACCTACCCTCACATATGATCGCACCAAACGGCAGCGTTGTTAGCACACCTACTGGTATGTAGATGGGTTCAGTGCATACATTGCTGAGCTTTTCAACAAGGAAAATATGGCTCCGCTACCTCCAGTGTTAATTGTCACCTCCGAAACTCTCTTATTTGTTGAATTCAACATCGGAGACATCTGAAATTTTGTTAAATTGCTTCAGTCATCTCATACCACTCTCTTGATGGTATAACTTCAGCTGAATTCAATCTTGATGTTGATACCATACTCTTATTATTATTATTATTAATTTAATTATTTTTATTATTACTGTTACTGAGTATTTTTGTTTGGTGAGGCTGTATGTTGAGAGATGGAACCAAATCTGTTGTCCTACACCAGTATAAGTCTGGGCCTAAAACAGATATTCGTGCTTATGGCCTCATAAATCACACCTCCATCTTATCAACATTGATATAGATAATAGTAAAAGGAAAGCTCACCTCCTACCACTTATCACAATGTTCTCTTTCTCATTACCGGCATGGCCTTTGAATATCTTCGGGCAAAACTTGCAAAATCAATTTCTTAAATAACTTCCCCGGAGCGATTGACTCTGGGCTTCAATGCATTATTTTATATCTTGATATGACGATAGCGTTTGATTGAGTCCCGCACAAAGGTTAATATAAAAACTGGGAAAATATGGACATATTAAACCCACTAGTTTCTTGGTGTACATCTTATTTGACGGGAAACTCCAAGACAATCAACCTAAATTTGTTCATGTCTGCATTCCAACAAGTCACTGGTGGTGTCGTTCAATGTAACTTCTTAGATCATTCACTTTTCTGAGTTTACATAAACGATATTATACATATCGTTAGGATTGATCAGTCCACTCACTTGGACTTTGCCCTACACCCTCGAGCAATAAACGGTTTATTTCTTTAAACTTTGCTATGAAGCGGGTCTTGGTATTGTCACACCTTCATGGCGCTCTGGCGGGTTAATTCAACATTCACGCTATCTGATTCCCGACTGCTCTCTTTAAGCGATTCAATATGGACTAAAAGAAAATATTTGCGGCTTTACTGTTATACATAATTTAATCCTCCCATGCTGTCCATAACCGTTAAAGAACCAATTGTTTTAGACTTCAATGGTGTATGATGGGATAAAAAGCATAAATTTACAAGAACCACAGGATGGATATGCAAAAGAAAATTAAAATCAAAATGTTCCAACGTGGAACGTAAAGTATCAGTGGTTAAATCATTGCACTTTAACCAAGTGTTGTGTATCGTTTATCACTAAGATGAAGATCTAAGAGTCTTTCGAATGTCATCATGTCTGGTGCGTTCACCACATAGTTTGGTAATGCATTCCAGTGAGAACAGATTCTAAGTGAGAAAAAATACTCTACAATTCAAACGAGAGTGTTGCGTCATTAATTTCAGGTGGTTGCCTCGGTTTTGTTTGTATGGGGCCAGAGTCAACAGTGATGTACATGGATGCTCGCTTTCGGTTAATATCCGGTATGTGAGAGTAAGATCTCCGCGAAGCCGTCGGTATTCTAATGAGAACACCCCGAGTACACGAAGACGCATTTCGTAACTTATACCGGATAGTCCACGCGTTGCTTTTGTGGCTCTTCTTTTGGGCTGTTCCAAGAGGCGGATGTCTCGTTTTAACCATGGACACCAGGCATGAATTGCATATTCAACATGAGGACGAATGTAGGAGTTAATCAACAATGGTACTAGCTGTCACTCAAAAGTGCCGAGAGTTCGCCTCAAAAGTCTCAAGTTCAAGTTCGCTACACTTGCTGCTTTCGAACATTGGATCGAATTTCCAAGACTCTCTTGCACGATTATACCTAAGTCGCGTTCACTAGTCACGTGTTGCATGACGTTTTGCCCTAAATGGTGTGTGTTAACGAAGCTGTTGTGCACCGTCAGCAGATGGCACTTTGCAGGGTTCAGTGGGAGCTGGTTCTTTTCTGCCCATTCGTTAATCCGGGTCAGATCTCCCTTGAGGTAGACACGGTCGGATGCTGAGCGAATTGCTCTTCATATTTTAGCATCATCTGCAAATATTTGCATTGGACATAGAATGTCTGCTGGAAGGTCATTAATCTAGACTAAAAACAGTAGCGGGCCGAGGACGGATCCATATGGTACACCATTGGAGACGCAAAGGCTTTCAGAATAGGTGTCGGCTACTCTTACCTTGATTGCTCTGTCGTGTAAGTAGTCTTCTAACTAGGTGAGCAGGGAACTGTTTATACCGTAGGCAGCAAGCTTTTGGAGGAGAAAGAAGTGATTGACTCTGTCGAATGCTTTAGAAAAATCCAGGTCAATCACATCTGTGGGAACTCCTTCATCAACCGCCCTGGTCCATAAGTCCCGAGTAATCAGGAAATTGGTGAGACAAGATCGTCTGCGTCGGAACCCATGTTGGGCATTAGAAATTATCTGTTGACTTTCAAAGTATCTCTTCAGTTCATCTGCTATTACCGATTCCATAACTCTTGACAAAACAGGAAGGAGAGTAATAGGACGGTAGTTAGCAGGATCCGAGCGCTTACCTCCTTTATATATTGGAGTGATAATTCCATTTTTCCACTCAGATGGGAGTGTATGGGAGTTAAGCTGACACTGGAAAATGGTTGCAAGTGGTGTTGCTTTGGTGGGAGCAAGCGTTTTTAGTACTTTTGGGCAGATCATGTCGATTCCAGGGGCACTTTCCTCCCGGAGAGACTGTAGTTTGCTTGCAACAGCTGCTGGAGTAAAGGTGACGCTGGATAAGCCAACGACATTTGTTGGGAGTTGATAGGGCGAAGGTTCCATGACATTCGTAGCTATCGAGCCAAACTGCAAGAGTAGAGCATTCGCGGCATCCACAGCAGTAGTTGTTAGACCACTGGCCGTCCTGAGTGGTGGTATTCCGGGCTTATCAGAAATTGATAATATCATGCACTATCTGAAAGGCACATATTTTTCTTGACCGCAATAAGCAAGCAACACTGCTCTTCTGTTACATCTGCCACCTGGCGGAAATTATTGGAAATGACGTGGAAGATCATGATGTAACCTTTCCGAAATCTGTGTGATTTTTTCAAGAAAATTACATGCCTTTCTCAGTCTAGCTGCCGCCCAATGATGTCTGTAGGATTTTTGTCACCAAATTCACCGGAGTATTGGTGAATGCGTCTGATAACGAAGACCTACGCCCGAAACACGCAAAATTCTCCCTAGTGAGCTGGACGTAAATATTATTGGTTTTATTGGATTCATCCTGAGGCACCTTTAGCTCAGTAATTTTGACATTGCCGTTGTTAAATACAGATTTCATCTGTGCGAACAAATGAAATATCTACTCCTATTTACAGAAGCGGCGGTCGTGTAGAACCCTCGAACTACCGTCCAATAATTCTCCTGTCCTAATATCCAAATTAATGTAAACATTATTACAGGAAGGCTGATAGGATAGCTTGAAAGAAACAAAATCATAGTGTCTAAGCGTCGCGGATTTCGACGAAAACTACCACGTCCTATTCATTTAAGCTGAAACAAGCAGTGTAGATTTTTTCAGTCGATTTCAGGTAAGCAGTCGAGATCGTCTTCCCTGGACACCGCATTATTTTCAGGAGCTTCAAAGCTATGTAACCGAAAACCAGCGTTAGGTTGTACAGGTAACTATCCATTAAACGCGAATCGAATAAGACAGCTCACAGCGAATTTACCGGAATAAGTGAAGTCCAGAGTGGCAAAATCCAAGGATTGGTGCTGGAACCAAGTGTACAACTGATCTGGATCAAAGACCATTTTAGTGTAATACAATCAAAATGCTAAGAATTACCATATAATGCCGCAAGACGGCCAGATATTTGGAGATCACACGGTGCTGGAAATTGACCCGGGAAGGTCTTTGCGCAGTCACGCAACAACACGGTACAAGAAAACATGCTACATATAAAGCTTTGACCGTCGCCTTCTGTGCTCTTAAGAATAACGAAATACGTCGCAGCGCATATAGAACCTGTCCCAATACTCAAGTCATTCTACTCTGTTAATGCGTGACAAAGGTTGCTTCCTTCAGGTGTGAGGTAAACCGCACTAAATTGCCAACTGTCCAATAGTAGATGTTGGTATATCTCAAAACGTGTCACCCAGGTGGAGAACGCACGTATCCATACATGTAAGTACATGTGTACTTGCCAGTGTCGTCCATCGTGGAAACGCTGCATCATGCGCGGATGATTGAGTTGGAGTCAATTTACCGCACGCCACAAGACAAGATCCCCGAACGATGCAAACGCTGTGGAGGGCTGGTTGGAGTGGAGACAGGTGTGAAAAGTGGAAACAGCGGTTACTCATAATCCAGCTACTGCGGTAGAATTGTGGTAGCGCTTCGACAGGCGTAACTGGCGCGAGCAAGCAGTGGGCAATAGGAGCATGTTATCCCAGCTAGTGACAAAAGGGTTATTGGCAACGCTCTTGTAGATTGAAAGTACCTTCCAAAAACCTACCTTTGCAAAATAGACATTCCTTACAATTAAGCCTTGCGAACATGAAATGTGACCTTTTGAGGAAGGAGTTTTGAAAAGCCATGCCGCCTAAAGACTACTCGCTGCTGTATAGACTATTCTCCCATCGCAGTACTGATCCCCGTTGTAAGAAACAAGTGTGGTTACGCTGCGCAATTTGTCTCAGGCGGGACTATGAACGTTCATTCCAACATATTCACTGATGAGGCAATGTTCTATTAGCAGGGAACTGAGGAGCTGCATTTCTAGACAATCTGTAATCCATGAGGATACAGAGAATCACGTATTGCATAAAGCTCATTGAGGTGAGAAAATGAATGACAAACCGTGGGATCACAGCACACGCATGTGAATTCTCATGCATACTGTGCACCACAAGTCAGTTATTCCTGTGATAATATTATGACACATCATGTTGCAAAGGCAACTTTGGCACAAATCTGGTGACGGGGCAAGCCAATCTTTTGAACTTATGCGACCGATCCACCGGTGACTAAACCCCTAGTTAAGGTAACACAGCACCGTCGGTGCGTAATGGGCAGGGGCGCCATATTGGATCTATAAGGGTTGAAGCGAAGTGCTGAAGTATCCAACGATATTTGGTGGAGAAAACATCTCTTGCTTGTAGTTACTACGTAATTTGTCAACCACAGTACTCTTACCACAGCAGAACCAAGTTAGTAAGAGGAATGGCGGTAATCATAATTGAGTTACTGGGCAAACATGAGGTTAAGGTCATATGGGCAATGCAAGTAGGTGACTGGCTTGCAAGAAGCACATAACGCAGCCTACTTAGCTTTAACTGTTTCGTCTACAGAGGCAACATCAACAGCGACCAGTGCACCCTGTCCGACAATTGCTGCTATCTCCCAGCGTTCATGCAAACCCGACGAAATGTACGCACCAGTACCTATCAAAACAACGTGCTAGGGAAATCAATCGCTATGCATTATATACATATTTACATTAACTAGGCTTCAAACGCATAAAAATCAATGAAATACATGTTTAAAATGACCATCGTCGTTTTGCTTTCACAGCAGTACTCGCCGGATGCTATTGGCTAGCACTTGTTGCAATGTGTCCACCGATATACAGCGACATTCGGTGACGTTCCGTTTCAGTTCCTCCAGATAATTTAGCCTGGTTTTATACACTCGGCATTTCAAGTACCCCCAAAGAAAGAAATCCAGCGGGTTCAAAAGAGGAGACCATGCAGGCAAATCAATACGTCCCCCACGACCAATCCAGCAGTTACCGAAAGTTTCGTTAAGGTAATCACGTACCGTTTGTGCAGAATAGGCAGGCACACCATCCTGCTGTCACCAAACGGTACGCAATAAGCCTTCTGCCTGCAGCTGTGGAATGACCCTGGACTGCAACATTTATTTGTACGAGGGTGCTAATAAATTTGAGTTATGAATTCTGTAACAAATCAAGTTACCAGTCACATTCTTGAAAAAGAAAAATAGTCCGAAATTTTTCGCCCTGACAACCCAGCCCGGGCCATGAGCTGTGCATCATGTTGTGACAGGATGATCTTTCTCTAGCCGTCTTCAAATTCGAGGGACCTGCTCTTGTGGATAATTTATACGATTTGATAGTGGAATTGTGGGAGCAAGAAACTGTCCCAACCGAATGGAGCCGCTCCTTCATGGTCCTTATTTCCAAGGGAGGCTAGATCGAAGTGGGGCAATCATAGAGGAATCTCTCTGATCTTCTTCGCCGTCAAATTGATTGCTTTTGCCATCTTTTACAGACTGATTGGCACTCGTGAAAGCCAGATTCGTAAAGAGCAAGCCGGATTTCATCGAGCTCGTGGCTGCATTGACCACATATACACTTTGCGTCAGACGTGCCAGGCGATACTAGGCAGTTTATCGCTGGCTGTCAGCCAATTCGCTCTTTGCTTTGCACCATCGAAGTGCAAATCGTTTCTCCCAGATTTGCCTTGAGCACATCCATCGCTGACCCCTTGTGGAGATCAGCTAGAAGTCGTTCAAAAATTCAGCAACTTTGGGACTGAAGATGAAATCACAAACCGCAAAGTAAAAGCTTGAGGCGCTTTTGCTAACCTTCGCCACTTATGGCGCCGGCGCGACATTACTCTCGCCCTGAAGGGTAGAGTGTACAATGCAACGGTACGTTTGACCCTACTGTACGGTTGTGAAACCTGGCCCATTAGGTTAGCGGACATGAAGATGCTAGTTACTTTCGACCACCGGGGCCTGCACAACTTAACTCACATCTGTTGGGAACACTGCTTGGGGAGCAAGCATGTTTGACGCCTTGTTTACGGCACAGGAAAAGGAA
>CALYDF020007751.1:0-12254 GCA_944474145.2 Dicrocoelium dendriticum | reverse complement strand
CGGGGAGTGTATTTGAGCGGGAAACACCCAGTTTCTATTTGTGTTGTCTAAGGAACTCTTGATCGAAATACCAAGGATTATTACAATGGGAATTGCGGTTGAACTTCATAGTGCGCGTCGCAATCAACCCACAGAGCGTGCACTCCAAATATGACGCTCAACCTCTTTCATTAGACAGTTGTGCCTAGCGTTGCGCTCCGTGAGCCGATTTGTTTAACGTAACGGTCACAACTAACATCCTAATTGTCCTAGGTTATATGCATGCTTCTTCTATCTGTTGAGATGTACTGTCATCGAATCACTTCATGGTATTTCAGTGTTTTCCGATAGGCAACACCCCACTTAATTTTGCTTCGATTTTGTTGCTGTTGCATGTTGTAAATCTTCCTAATAATTTTCTAGCGGTGGTATTAGGGGGTTAATTTGAAATTCTCTGTGATAACCTGACTGGCTTTATTAGGCCTAGTGGAGTGCTAATTTACTTAGCAACTCCTCGTCGCGCAAGACTTTACGAGTATAGTTCACAGTCTGAACTATGTTTCCCCGTTAAACGGAGCAATTTAAAATTCGTTGTCTATGACCCTCGTCTATACGCCCGCTAAAGTCATGGATGCAAAGAACAGAGTGGCACGCGGTGAACTATCCACAGCTGTTCAAAATCGTGGCACAAGTTGGAACTGGCTGACAATGGGTCTATAGTGAACAGTTTATATCAGTGTATTTCTGTCCGTACGTCCCAAAAACTGGAAAAAGTTAACTTGCAATTTGGATCAGGACACGTGTTGACCTAGCAAGAGAAGTAAGGATGACAAGCTTATTTTAAGGTATTGAAGTGCTGCTCTAGACAGTTATTGCACACTAGCTTTGGAGTTACTGATATCTAAATTACCACTGCTTCTGGTAACATACATTGTGTTGTGTTCGGTTAGTTTCATTCATTTCCGCCAAGCTTGTTCGGGTGCATGCAGCAGCAGCCTTGCAGCTAAGTACAAATGACTGTCCCATGGCACACCGGACAGCAGCTGGCGGAACGAACGTACAAAAGTATATTTCTTGACATGCGTGTCCTTGTGCACCTCAAGTTTGTGGGGTCCAGACTTAGACAATGATATGTCTGACATAAAAAACTAAATCCCATATTTTGGAGGCTACTTTAGTTGTGACTGACGGACTAGCCCAAGCAGTAGCCGTGCTTAATTACAATCAAAGAAAGTGGATTAGTGGCGCTACGTCCGCGAGACATATTCTAAGGAAAACATCGTAGCGCAGGCGACCTAGAGGCTACCTAGCTTGCCAAGTTACAAAGGACGTGGCCCGAGGATTACGAGAGTGGTGCTTCAGTCTTGACAGATGTTATTGGGAGTAGTGGATCGCTGGTAGGCGCATCCCAAGAGATTACCATTTCATCACGTCACCCTACCTTATAATTAAGTATGTCATGCCGATTATCCGCAATGTAATTCGTCTAAGTGTAAGTGTCTAAGTGTAAGCTGGTCCACATTCGTCATCAGTTGAAGATAGCCTACAAGCTTGGAGACCACGCGCTGCAAGCCGTCACCTAGCAGAACAAATTGAACTACTAATTCATATTTTTCGAGTGGCTCAGTGTAATCTAAGAAAAACCAACACTTTGGGATCCTGCTGATGGCATTCGGAATGGTTTGATCCTTCTGTCTGCCCGCAGCTGCAGACATCTGCGGCCTCATGTGTAAAACACAGTCCAGATATGGCGGCCATAGCCCAAGTAAGATCTCGAAGCCTTCGACATTCAGCAGCGAATTACCATCAAGCATGTCAAAACGTCGTTTCGCCTTCCAGATCAACTTAGACTGCTAAGCGCAAAATTATTCAGCTATCATTTTCGACGTCTACGTAGATGACTTTATAATGGCCTACCAGATTCTTAAGAACACCGATCACGTCTGCTGCCACCTAGTGCAACCTACCAACAAGAGGAACCAGTTCAAGTCGGCTAAGTAATATAGCCGGCTAGAATGTCACCGAATAAGTTAATCCGTTCGTGTACATCAGCCATGGTACACGCTACTAAACTGTATCGTTTCTGCCTCCACACTATCTGTATTTAACGAAACGCACTGATGTTGCACTAACACGAATACATTACGGAACATAGTCTACGTAAATCTAGATACGATATAAAGTGGGCCTTTGCAGTAACCAGCTTACACATCGTCGAAAATGCTCCGTTACGCATACCAAAATGAAAAAACTATGGTGAATTCTCCAGCCGTTATTCATTTTATCGCCATATTTTCTTTTCCCCATGTTTAAGGTTCTCATTCTAACTATCCCACTGGACTCTTTAAGCATTTCTCTCCTTCGACCGAAACACATCACTACACCAGTTTTTTAAGTGTTCTGCGGTTACAACATATTACCATATTCCGACGTGCCATCAGTTTGTGTTGCATACCTGGCACAGGACGCCAAACGCCAGGACTTACACAGGTCACATTTAGTTAAGTAACTGATATAGCTGCTATAATTGCGCACAGATAATTCCACGGGATTGAGGACATTAGCATGAAAGCTTTGCCGGTGGCCTCTGTAAGACCGTGCGACACCTTATGTCGAATTTTCAAAGCTGGTTAGCTGAACCATAGGCCATAACCATGCAAAAATATGGCTACATCACCCTGATTTGTAGTGGTGGTAGCCGATCAGAACCTACCAACTCTCGCCCAGTGATGCTAATTCTGGCGTTTGCAGAGGTAATGGAAGCGATTAGTTCTGAGGTACTAGTGGACTAGTTAAAAAGAGTTTAAGTTATGGCACAGGAACAATACACACACACACACACACACAATACAGGTTAGCTGGACGTGGGGAACACCTCAGCTACTGTGCCTCAACACCTAAAAGAAACAAAGTAATAAAATGCAATAGATGCAAGCCAGCTGAGCCACCGGTAACGGATAGGCATAGTTTTAGTAAGCTATCTGCCGGCTACTACGCCGCAGAAAAGAAGTAATTTACTATGCAAAATTATAAACTAACTAACTAACTATTGAGATCATGGTTGGAGGGGGAGACTAAGAAGGGTGGGGTGGGAAAAGAACCTCAAAGCACGAGCGCCACTGAGGTCGGATTCTAGCCATATCAACAAGTGTATCCAGGCGAACGTGTTCCTCGTCTTTCAGACTCCAACCAGGGAACCGTGACACTCCAACCGAGGCCAGCTCTGAAGTGAGGGCCTTCATTCCTCTCGACCTAGTCATCGCTTGGCCACCTCTCCTCTTCTTCCATCCACACCGCCGGTGCGCAAACAACGCACGTCACCGAAGTCGGTGGGCTGACATGCGTAACACGTGGCCGAGCCATCGGAGCATGGTGCTTGAAAAAACGGTGCTGAGCGGTTCATTTCCTTTTCCTCTGCCGTAAACAAGGCGTCGAACACGTTCGTTGCTCACGTGGAGTTCCCACCAGATGTGAGCTAAATTGCGAAGGCACCGATGGTCGAAGGTAACTAGCCTCTTTGTGTCCGCTGATCTAAGGGGCCAGGTTTCACAACCGTACAGTAGGGTCGAACGTACCGCTGCATTCTACACTCGACCCTTCAGGGCGAGTGTGATGTCATGCCGGCGCCATAAGTGGCGAAGGTTAGCAAACGCGCTTCGAGATTTTGCTATACAGTTGGTGATCTCATCTTCAACCCCACGGGCGCTGATACAACTTCCCAGGTAGTTGAATTTTTGAACGACTTCTAGCTGATCCCCACCAAGGGTCAGCGCAGGAGGCGGTCTAGGACAATCCTGGAGTAACGCTTTGCACTTAGATGGCGCAAAGCAAAGCTCGAAACCGTTGATAGCCAGTGCTAATCTGTCCAATGCCGCTTGGCACGTCTGGGAGCTGTCACAGATTAGGGCAATATCATCAGCATAATCCAAGTCGTTAAGTCGTTCTCCTGGAAGCAGATCCACACCTCCTAAGTCGCGTCCTGTGCACGCGATTTCCAGGACTTCGTCAACAGCGAAGTTGAAGAGGAAAGGTGACAGCGGGCATCCTTGTCTCACACTGCTGGAGATATTAAAGGGCGAAGACAGTATGCCCTAAGCCCTTACTCTGCCTGGGCTACGCGCGTATAACGCTCGGATCAAAATTACATATTTCTCAGGTACACCTTTCCTGAGTAGACAGCCCCAAAATTCACGTGTATTCACCGAATCGAATGCACCTTTGATATCGAGGCAAATGACAACGGTGGGCCGCCAAAATGTGTAACGGTGCTTCAACAACTGACGCAAAATGAAGATGTGGTCAATGCAGCCACGATCTCGACGTAACCCGGCTTGTCTTCACGAATCTGGCTTTCACGCGTGCTAGTCAGTCTGTGAAAAATGACAGAGGCAAGCAATTTGGAGGCGATGGAGATCAGACTGATTCCTCTATGATTGCCGCATTCCGATCGTGAGCCTCCTTTGAAAATTGGGACTATGACGGAGCGCCTTCAGTCGGTTGGGCACCTTCCGGCTCCCACAGTTTCAGTAGTAAATGCTAATAATCATCCACAAGAGCAGGTCCCCCGAATTTGAAGAGGGCTGGAGGAAGATCATCAGGTCCCGCGGCTTTATTTAATTTTAACAGTGCGATCTCACGTTTGAATGCTAAGCGACAGGGTAGGTCCAAAGATATAGCCCACGGAGCGGGGCGATCACTGACCGGCGAGAAATCTAACAAATCCGACCGATTAAATTGCCTTACCAAATGCTCAGCCCAACTCTCCAAACGTTTTGACGACTTGTGGAAGGTAGGTCCACTCTCATCACAAATTGTTTTCCTAACACCAGGTCTCCTGCTTCCCGTTTCCCGTATCAACCGGAATAACTTAAGATGGTTACCAAGGGCATCAGTCCTTTCCATCTCTGATGCACGATGAGACCACCAGAATTCGCCTTCCATCTTCAGGCTAGCACGGAGTTTTGCCCGGAGCTCTTTGCGAGTTTCATTGTGTTCGATTCCAGCCGGGATATGCCGGCGAGCATCAACAATTTCCAGAGACTGCGAAGAGACCCAATGTTCGTGTTGGCGACTAGACTTATCCCGTGAGGATTTTCCTGCTGTTAGTAATAACTGGTGGTTATGGTACCAGTGACCTGCAATTGTCTCTATTAGGAGAACAGCTATTAGACCTTCATTTATTGTGACCGAGCTTGATAGCTATTATTTACTCTTCCTATTTTCTATTCTTGAATGCGGTTTAAACGCTCTATTGGGTTCGCCCGATTGGCACATCCGCGTCATTGTTAATGGACGCTCATCGTCATACCCTTCTCAGCAGCGCTGTTTGCAAGAGCATATTCTATTGGTTTTTTTCTTCTCATCACTGTTCTACTTAGTTATGTTAAAGGAATATTTAGTGTCACACAATTATTGTACTAGTTTTCAACTTTTGGGTCTGCATTTCTTATTCGCGTTTGCTTCGTGACTTTTGTTTAAACGTTTCATCTCGTCATTCTGATTGGCCAGTGCCCGTCACTGTAAATGGTCGTTCGCTTTACGCTTGGAGTCTAATGGTGCTATTTTTAGGGACCTACGCGATTCGCTCTTACATACACGGTTGCTTATTCGCCGTTGCATTTGACGTCTTTCCTTCAGTTGGTTGGCTCAAGTGTACTTTAGTAGCTTCCCTTCATTTTGCCTTCAAACTGTATAGGCAACTGTGATTTCATGTATACAAGTCTCCTACTGGCTCGTCTTTGGACTTCTTCTTGCGGTCGTGGGGTGAAGGCATCAGCGTCGACACAAAAGTCTCCAGTGAGCGCTTACTCACCTCGCATGACAGCGTACTTTTATAAGCATTCAGAACCGCTGGTTTCGCCAGTTGGCTGGTGTCAATGCGCTCGCAACGTCGTCTTGAGCGTCCGCCAAAACGCATCCGCAGGTCAGCACATACAAGTGCATGGTCGGTGTCCACACTTGCGCTCCAAATCGAGAGACAGTTCTGGAAGCAGCCTCTCCATCGATAACTTATCGCAATGTGATCGATTTGCGTCCAAAACTGGTTTGAGGCTGGTGGGCGGCAGTTCACCTTCCGGTAGGTGCTGTGTCGGAAACTAGTGCTCACAAGAAATAAGTGGGCCTCCTCACACAAATAAAGTAACAGCTTACCATTGTCATTACGGGAGCCTACACCATGTTGGCCGCCCAGTTGCAGTTCATCAGTGGATAATTTTCCAATTTGAGCGTTCAGATCCCAAACCAGCACAAGAGTGTCCGAGCTTCTTCTGTGGAGAAGGAGCTCGGTAAGTTTGCGGTAGAAGTCGTCTTTCATCGATTCATCGCTAGAGATTGTGGGTGCATAGGCAGCGATAACGAATAGACACATGTTAGTCCCACGCGACTTCGAAGATTTGAACAAGCCAGACAATCGGACCGCACACATCCGGCTACTAATTGGAAAGCAATCAACCAGAGCAGTTTTAGCCCGGGGACTCAGGACGATACCAACACCAGCACGGCCGGTGCTCGAAGCTGCATCGTCACCGGATAAGCGCAATGAGAAAATATTGCTTGCGGCACCTGAAGGGGATCGCAGAGTGAGCATAGAGCTCGTGGTTTGCAGGCGGGTCTCCGATATGCAGCAGATATCGATCGAGAGGGTCTCCAATGTTCGGGCAAGTGCAGCCTGTTGACCTACCTGTAGCAGTGTATGTACATTGAGGCATGTCAATCTGAAGGAGTATCGGGGGCTTTAAATGGAAGCAGATTAACTGGGCTTGGCCGCTTGGTTGGACATGGGCTTGTCGACAGGAGAGGAGTGACGCTCTGCGTTCACCTGTGAGTTGAAACTAAAAGACAAGCGACTATTGAAGCAAGGTGGGGGAGGGCTGAGAATTGTGGGGTTGAAAACAGGGGGAGAAAAGTGAAGCTGGAACGGGATGGTAAGAAAGAAAAAGCGTAAGAGGGGGAATAAGAAGATTGGAAGGCTTGAGAAGTAGCATCCAAACCTCTATCCACCCTGCTCGATGCAGCAGATAGGGTACCGTTGATTATCGTCCGCGGTGGCCAGAGCATCAAGAAACTGTTTGAGGAAAGATTCATAGGATTGCATGGGCAGGATATTATCAGGTTACCTAGGCCTAAACAGGAGACCGATTAGGGTTCTCAAACAAAGCCTTTAGTTCAAAAACCTGACCGCAAAGCAGCGGGTTTGGCGCTGGGCTACAAGGATTCCGTTTTAAGGAATAAGGAGCCATTCTCATTCCAACCCCCAAACCTGGAGGACCAGGAGTCAGAGTTTGTCTGGCCTCTAACCATTGACCAATCTGGTATGAGTGGCTCTGAAGGTGCAAAAGCACCACCTAGACTAGCTCAATGGGGAACTGAGACACAATAATCATCGCACCACGGTAAGGTCTAGCCTCAATGCAATGGACAGGAGCAACAAAATTTTCGTCAACGCCGGTTATATACACCAACTTACTGATTGCGTGCGGTAGTTAGGGCAAAATTGCAGCTACAGGGGCAGGTATCGATGTCATCGATCTACGCATCAATGGCGCTTCAGTCTCCGAGAGATAACGGCATCCTCCAATAAAAGCTGCAAACCTACGGTATTGGCAGCCCGGCGCTTGGATGGATCGCATATGTCCTTATTCTGCTGCAGCTGCAGCGGCGGGTTTAAAGTCCTTGATTTCATCCCACTGAGATGATATGCGATGTTTCACAATGATGAACGTTGGTGCCGCAGTTATTCCTAGTCCTCAGTAACCGTCTTGTGCGGGTCATCGACTCCAACTTCGTACTTTATTCCGACGGTATCATGATATGGCCTTCAGTCGGTAATCAGGTATATCAAAAGTTGCTGCAATGACATATGGGTCATGCCTCTGAGTTGTCACAGTCGATTTTACTCCCATTTAACGTGGATAACTGCAAATTGGTTAATATACATCCGCAGCTAAATTGCACATATTCGCTGGGAGACCACATCTTGAAGACTGCTTCACAGGGGTACGACTTTCGCGCAGTGATTTACAATAACCTCGGAAGTTCAGACTATGTTGTGAAGGCATAAAAATCGGGAACCAACTCTTTGGTCTCTTACCAATAGCATCTGGCCAATTCAACCCTGGCTGCACTCGGGACTCCACAGCGTAAAGCAATCGCAAGTGTAAAAGCCTTGTCCTAACCGCCATACCAACTCCAACTGAAAGCTTTGACGATTTGCCATTGGAGTTACCATAGTCTACGGTATGACTTCCCGTCGCAACGAGACTGGACCTTAACGTGGTGCGACGGTTTGCCCACATCATTGACCCATTGAGCTATACTGCGTGATACCTCCGAGCATCTTGAGAGCTACTCCTACCAGGTTGGTCAATGGTGAGAGGTCAGGTAAACTCAGTCTCCTGGTCCTTCAGGTTGGGGGTTTGAAATGGGATGACGTCCATTTCTGTAAAACTAAATCACTACCACCCCGCTGCCTTGCGGACAGGCTTTTGAATCAAAGGCTTTGGATGAGGACCCTAAACGTCCTCCTGTCTAGGTCTGGGCACCCTGGCAGTATCTCAGCCCACATACAACCATGACATTTTCTTCAAACACAAACTTCATCCTGCATCGGCCGTCGCGCAGATTATCAAGGATCGCCTTATCTGCTGCATACAGCAGAGCGGGTAAGCGAAAACATGCTCCTGCTGGAGCGTCCCTTCTTTATTTTCCACCATTTTATCTTACTCCCATCCCGACCCCCATTACTAAACTTCCTTCTATAATTCCCAGCTCAATTGATAGCAACCAAAGTGCTACTGGAGTAGAACCATCTGCATCCCCAGCACCTATCGGACGCCTATCGGCAAAAGTCCCTTATAAGGCCACACTGTCCCGTTTCCATGGCGACATTCAACGTTCGCACTCTAAGACAAACAGGTCAGCAGGCTGCACTCGCACGCACCTTGGACACACTGGGTGTTGATGTGTGTTGTGTGTCCGAAACTAGGATTAATGACCCTAACGGGGTTATGGAATTGACTGCACCCGGCTTATCCTCTCGTTATTGGTTGCACGCATCCGGAGACGCCGATGCAGCACTCACGGTTCAAGCTGGTGTAGGTATCATTCTCAGCTCCAAGGCTGAGTCATCGTTGGTTGATTGGATTCCGGTGAACAGCAGTTTATGTGCAGTCCGTTTGAAGACAGCAGCTAAGGTGAATTCGCGAGGTAAAACAAAACGCTATTAGTTTGTGATTTCCGTTTATGCTCCCACCGACTGCAGTTCTAATGCACTCAAGGACACATTCCATCACGAACCACACGCGCTACTACGCAGTGCTACTAGTTCAGATATTATAGTATTTGCAGGGGATATGAACGCACAAGTAGGGCATCTGAGCTCTTCAGAAGCTCAGCTGGGTGGTAATTATGGACTTAACTCCGAACGGACTGACAACGGTGAGCGTCTGCTGCAACTGTGTGCGGAGCACCAGTTGTTTCATAGTAGCACTGCTTCTAGACACAGTGGGCGCCGAAGTGCCACTTGGCTTCCACCTGTAGCTGGCCAGCGATGGACATAAATTGACCACATAGCCATAAGTTACGGATGGCGCGGTTCCATTCTGGATTGCAGCTCATACTAGAGTACCTGTGTCAACTCCGATCATGCCTTGGTGCGCTGTCGTTTCTCCATGAAGTTTGCCGGAAGGCGCACAAAGCGTCTTCTCCGATTGGCAATGGAGAAATTGTCTCAGCCCTCTGTCAGGCAAGCCTATCAAGACACACTGCATAGCGATCTCTCGCTGTCTTGTCCTAATGACACTGAATTTAAGTGGAATAAGATCTCGGCTGCCATGCACGACGCAGGAGCATATGCTTGTTGCACTATCAATGGCCACCGCACTAGTCACTGGAAATCTGAGAGGTCTGTGAACCTGTTGGAAGCTAGAAGACACCTCCCGGCTGGTTCTGAACACAATGTGAATAGACGGGCTATTAGGCGTGAACTAAAGCGGAGCCTTCGTGCTGACAAGGTAGCTTGGTGGACCAGTCGGGCTCAAGCAATGGAGGAGGCAGGAGCAGTAGGCAATTACCGGAAGCTCTTCCAGCTAATCCGCACAACCCGTCCCAGAAAACCAGGCGTCAGTTAGACAATCAGAGACAGCGCGGGTGCGCAGATACACAATAAGGAGCGCCGTATGGATCGTTTGGTGGAACACTTTCAAGATCATTTCAGCTGGCTTCCTGCTCCTGGACCTCTTCCTACTCAGGTGATGCAGGACGTGCCATGGACGGTTAGCTTAGAGCCTCCGTCGGAGGCCGAGGTCCGAAAGGCGATCACAGCCCACAATCGTTTTCGTGCCGCTGGCCCGGATTCCTTCCCACCTGCTCTATTTAAGGATGGAGGTGTGGTCCTCTGCAAGGCACTGACCTCCCTATTCGAACGTATCTCGAACGAAGAGAGTGTCCCGGCTAATTGGAGCGAATCGATTTTATTGGCAATATACAAGAAGGGCAGTCGCACAGACTGTTCAAACCACAAGGGTATTCGCCTAACGCCAGTTGTGACACAAGTATTGGCCTCGCGTCTCTTTTCTCGATTCACTGTGGAACGGAATCTCGGATTAGGGAAGAGCAGGCCGGTTCTCACCCAGGACATGGCTGTATAGACCATATATTCCCTTTGCGGTGGGTGTTAGAGCAGCGCCACGCATACCGCAGAGTGACAATAGCTGTGTTCCTCGTTTTCAAGAGTGCGTTCGATTCAGTCGATCGATCGATTCTGTTCGAAATACTTGCGCGGAACAGTGTTCCCACGAAATATGTGAACATCCTTCGTGCCCCATACTCAAGCACTACAGGCCGCGTCAGGGTATTTGGTGTCCAATTGGGTAGCTTTTCGACTACAAGTGGCTTTCGTCAGGGTTGTCCGATTTACCCATTTTTGTTCAATTTCGTCGTGGATTCTATCATGCAGTGATTCCTGACGGAATCCAACGAAGTAGGTGTTGAAGTGCTCCCTGGTGAAAGGTCAGTTGATTAGGCGGACGATATCGTCTTGCTTTTCGACCATGTTACGGTGGCACAATCGACACTGAATAGCCTGTCCAGAGTGGTCCAATTATTTAGTATGCACTTCGCACCTTCAAACTGCAGAGTGTTGCTGCAGGACCACAAGCCACTTGATGACCCCTTGACGCTTGCTAACGAGGAACTCGAGGTGGTTGATCATTTCACTTATCTTGGCAGCTGCATTAGCAATGATGGGCGCATAGAAACTGACGTCAGCTCACGCATTGCAAAGGCCAGAGCTGCCTTCTTGAACCTGCGGCATCTTTGGCGACAGAAGGGAGTTTGCCTCCATCTGAAAGTTTGTGTATACAAGGCCACAGTGAGCGCCGTTCTGCTCTATGGTAGTGAGACTTGGCCCCTTCCGTCTGAAGATCTGAGGCGCCTTCAAGTCTTTGATCATCGTTGTCAGCGTAGCATTGCTGGTGTCGGATGGCACCAGCGTACCTGCAACGATGATGTGCGTAGGCGAGTACTGGGGGGTGATAACCATGCTAGCACCCTAGAACAACAGACAGCACTGAATAAGTTGCGTTGGCTCAGGCACGTGCGACGCATGCCTGGTCACCGCTTACCTAGGAGGGCCTTGTTCAGTCTACCAGGTATAGGATGGCGCAAGGCTCGAGGTGGACAGAAGTTGATTTGGCAGCGGGAAATGAAGTCACTGACAACCAAACTGGGTGCTGTTGGTCAGTCTCACCTTCCGGGTTGGAGTCCTCGTGACTCGCCTTGTGCTTGGTTCGAGACTCTGCAGGACGTGGCTCGCAACCGACACCAGTGGCGCGTCTGCTTTCGTCTCCTAATCGGATTGCCTGTTTAAAGTGTGTTTGGTGCTGAGTGATCTGCGGGATAATGGCTGATTATGACTCAGGGCACTGAAAGCCGCAAGGAAGCTGTTTCGCCGATGCCGCCTTATCTTTGCACGATAGCCAGCTGTTTGTGACGGTATGCAGTCTGCACAAGGTGTAGGCCCCTTGACCCTGAATGTTTGCTTAGGGCATTAAGATTTTCAGGTAAGTCCCCCTTCTCTCCCTTTTCTTATTCTTTATTTCATAGGTCCTCATGGTTGTATGGCAGCGAAGCATCAGTTCAAATGGCTGATGTACTGCTGTTGATGATGATGATGACGGTATGACTTCATCCTGACCTATTATTCTTTGATAACCAGGTCTCGTTGTGAGACGCCACCTGAGGTTGGGCCATAACACATAAATATGGTACCACTAACT